>WNWU01000032.1:2425669-2521973 GCA_012654045.1 Ptyas mucosa
TTCGTAGGTCTTTATGTGTATTTTTCTCTCAGCCAGGTTTTTCCTACGTAAATCAAGATTTTTATACAGCCATAGTTCAGTGAAATCTCACTCACTAGTTTCTAGGCTTTATCAGACATCAAACCAGCATTTTGCTGTCTGTTGTGAGATTATATACACATACACAAGCTCAGTCAGATTGCATTTGATCCATTAATTTTGAATGATTATAAGCAACTTGATAAATATCTGATATAGCTAGAATTAAGCTTTCTTGTTCACTCAGGTAATAAATTTAATCCCTGAGTACATATCTGAAGAATTTTCATTTCATAATGTTTTGCTATCTCTGAATATATGCTCATGCAGTGGTGGGATTCAGCGAGTTCGCACCACTTCGGAAGAACTGGTTGTTAACTTTCTGAGCAGTTTGGCAAACTAGTGGTTGGAAGAAATCATTAGGGCAGAGGATCGATTGTTAAATTACTTGAATCCCACCACTGTGCTCATGCATCTATCTGAGCTATCCAATTCTCTCATGTTGGACTATTTCTATAAAGATAAAGCTATTCAAGAGAAAATAACATTACAGCTCAGTCTAAATTAGAAGAAAATTGAAAATTAAACTTTATGTTTAATGTACAAACATGAATCCACTTGGGAAAACAGTTGGTTTCATTCTAGTCTCAAATACCTCATTTCTTCCCACAGAACAGGAGAAAGAGAATCTAGTTTTCCCTAGAATAAATATGGTTTAAGTGGAGGTTTGCTTGGTTTAGCAATCAACTTTGAAGCAAAATGCTGCACACATAATGAAATTATAAAGCTACTAAAAAGAGAACCAAAGAGAACCAGGAAGAGAGAATTGTGGCATTGCCACATTGCCCTCATGCTTCAATGATTTACAACTTGGTGTTAAATAGTTACATTTTTTAACAAGTGATTATTATTTAAAATAACTCTAAGAGTAATTATTACTATGCAATATACCGTAATTCCCCTCCTAGGGATTACCACCCAAAAGTTCAGGAAAGAATCAATTAATTGGTCCTGGACAAATAAGGTAGGACTGCTTCTTCAAGTTAATGATCAGCAAACAGAAACTCACATACTTTAGTTGTGTAGATGAAGCTAGTGTTTGTGTGACAAGGTTGAACAAAAGAAAAAGGGAAAGCAATAGAAAATATAAACAAGATAGAAGGAAATCACTGGAAAGTTTTTGGAAGAGCTATGAATTATTACTGGAGTATAGGCATCAATTCATATAGTTAATCAAAGGCTTAATCCATCCCAGTTGTGCATATCTAATAAAATTCCACATAAGAAATATGCTAAAAGAAGGTATATTTTAAAGTTTAATACAATGGGAAAATAAGAACTCTTTAGGTTACAATTAATTAATCATCTCTCCCATTTTTTAAAGTTCCCCACTTTTGTAATTTTCCAGGCTAGTTTTTCTAATACCAAAGAGCACTTGTCAAGAGACCAGGTGCATGTAAACACTCAGAAGCATTAATTCAACAACTTTTCAATAGTATTTGACAAACACAGTGATATACAATTTCAGTTTAGTATACTTTGAAAAGACACAATTGTGTATTGTGTCATGGCTGTGGTTGTGAGACCTTTTCTAATTATTTAGTAAGTGGTACAATGGTTCTGGATGTCCTATTGCTCAAGTGGCCTAGCAATTTAGATGCAAATTTTGCACAACAAGGTAATGTTATTTTGATTCCTTCCACTTAAAACGTACACATGTACTGTACAGCTGCAAAAAATCTCCAGAAAAAAAGCTAAGGGCAGATAATTGGGACAAGTGACCAATCACTTCTTCAGATTACCCAGAAGAAAACTGCACAACAGCAACAACAATTTGAAAACAAAAAGCATAGACCAAAAAGATAATTGTGAAGAAATAATGGGTTCTGGGGATATCGAACTGAAGAGACTCAAAGATAGTATAGATCTGGGGCAAAGGAGGGCTTAAAAATTGGAAATGCGAAAAGAATTTAACCAGGGCTTGCTGCTGTAGCAGAGAAAAATCAAAAACCAGGTAGTTAAGGAAATACAGTATCCTTACTGTATTACTACAGTACTAAACTTCTTATTAAGGAATTCTTAAGAAATACCAGAGAAAAAATAATGCTATACTGAATCTGACAACCATACACAGAAATTCATAAATGGTTCTATAAAGCTTTGTTGTATACATTTTGCTTCCTGGGATGTGGAATTTCCTTTGTGATTCCTAATTAGTATAAATAATTCTCTTGCCACTTCACTAGATGTCCTGAACCCAATTCCACTTGAGTTTACCAAAGTTAATTTTACTTTGTTAAGCCTAAAAAGGAGATATCATTAACACTTCAAAAGTAAAAATAGTGATTAGCTGTAACCCAGAACTTATCAATGGAGGAGAAGGAAGAGGAGAAGAGGAAGAGGGAGGAGGAGGATGAGAAGGAGGAAGAAAAGAAGGAATAGCACTGAGGGTAATAGAGGGTATCTGGTTTTGAATGCTGAAATATTTTTTAATTTCATTTTTCAAGTGACCTGTCAAATTCAGAAAACAGCCACATATTTTAAAAATGCAACTAGGTAAAAACCAAAAATACCTGCAGCAATAAGAATGTATGGGTCTCTCAAGAGGGTCAGTAACGATGCTCCTTTTTGACTCTGTTAAAATAATAATTAAAAATAAACAGTTTTATAACAGGTGAAATAAACATTCATTTAAAAAGTTACCTGAAGTACTTACTTCTGGCTGTATCTTAGACGGCTGTAAAATTAGCAATTGTATTGCTACAAACAAAACAAAAAAAGGTCAGTTTATTCTATAGGTTGTAATTAAATTATAACACTATAATTTAGTTACATATGTGTATGAAACCATAAACATTACAGGTAGTTCTAAACTTACAACAGTTCATGTAGTGACCATTCAAAGTTACAATGGCACTGAAAAAAGTGACTTATGACCACTTTTCACATTTATGACCACAGCAGCATCCCCATGATCATGTGATCAAAATTCAGATGCTTCAAAACTGACTCATATTTATGATGGTTGCAAATATCCCGGGATCATATGATCACCTTTTGCAACCCTCTAACAAGCAAAGGCCAGATTCACTTATCAACCGTGTTGCTAACTTAACAATTATGATGATTCACTTACAACTCTGGCAAGAAAAGTCATAAAATGGAGTAAAACTCACTTAACAAATATCTTGCTTAGCAACATAAATTTTGAGTTCAGTTGTGGTCCTAAGTCGAGGACTATCTGTTCTTTGACTTACCTCCATCAAAAAGAGTCAATGCTGCTAACACCAGGAATGGGGCTGCCTTCCCAACAAATTCATACAACACACTTCCAAAAGGTGGACCCACTAGAAAAAACCAGACCAAAGTCACTTTCCTTAGTAAATATTTAGATTCTAGTAAGATATATGGCCAAATATCAACAATGATGAAAGGCAATTCTGTAAATAGATAAATATTATGTCTGCCATTTAGATTAAAGAGCCTTTAATCTAGAGTCTTGGTGGCGCAGCAGACTAAAGCGCTGTTAAGTAGCACCAGCTGCCTGCAATTACTGCAAGTTCGAATCTCATCAGGCTCAAGGCTGACTCAGCCTTCCAGCCTTTTGAGGTAGGTAAAATGAGGACCCAGATTGTGGGGGCAATAAGCTGACTTTGTATAAAAAAGAACATCACTTAGGGGGGGGCCGAAAGCCCTACTAAGCAGGTATATACAAAAGTATGAAGGCTATTGCTTAATGCATTGTAAGCTGCCCTGAGTCTCTGGAGAAGGGCGGCATATAAATTGAACCAATAAATAAATAAATAAATAAAACCTCATTTTTTAATGGGGAAAATTTTAACCTCAAACAAAGTAGAGAAAGCATGCAAGACCATGGCATCAGGAATTCTTCCCAACAGCTTAAAATAGCTGTACTCTGGCTCATGTGATGATGGAATAGGGGAAGGGGCTTGAATGGAACAGCCAGTTGTGTTCAGAGCCACTGCCCTACTGGCTCTCTCATAAAGGGATTCAAAGAGGAATATTCTTGATCTTTTTCCCCACAGCCATCAGCCCAATTTGGTCCATTTTCAAATGTGATTTTTCTTCTATTTGCTTCTCCCCAACACCCAATTTGGTCCATTCCATTCTATTTTTAGATAATTATCCCGTCATCGGACAGTTCTTAATGCATAATTTCTTTTCAACATTCAATTGATTGAAAGGAATAAAAAACGATCATTCTACTGAATCATTTGGGACATGTAGTAGCTGTTCACAGAAACACTTGCCTACTCCATACATTTTTCAATTACATATCAAATACAGCAGAATATGATAAAAATTCAAAAATGTCTAGACAACTATTACTTTGCTACTCGTTAATTATCTAAAGTTACAAAATGGAAGGGAGGCACAATTATATATTCAGTGTATTGGCAACTGAGAGTCAGTCTGGTGTAATAATTAAGGACCCAGGCTAGAAACTGGGAGACTGAGTTCTAGTCCCACCTTAGGCACAAAGTTAGTTAGGCGACTTTGGGCCAGTCACTGCCTGAGAAATAGCAATGGCAAACCACTTCTGAAAATGTTCCAAGAAACAGTGACTTGTCAAGGCACTTGCCAGGAGTCAAAACATCCTTCACAGTACTCTGTATGAGTTTAAGAGCCATGGTGGTACAGTGGCTAGAATGCAATGCTTCAGGCTAACTCGCTGCTCAGTCCAGGAGTTCGATTCTGAGGGGCTCAGGGTTGACTCAGCCTTCTTTCCTTCCGAGGTCAGTAAAATGAGGACCCAGATTGTTGAGGGCAATATGCTGACTCTATGAACCGCTTACTTCTCTATGCAGCTCTATGAGAGCTGCAAAGCACTGTGAAACAGTATATAAGTCTAAGTGCTATTGTTATTGCTATCTTCTCTCTGTGTGTGTATACACAATTCTTTGACAAGCCAACAAAATAATTCTGAGTCAAATAATTTATTTAATAGTATATTCCTGTGTAGTTTCACTCAGATGTTAGTATTTATGTGTTCAGTGGCACTGACTATAATGTAAGTGTGAAAAAATTCATAGCCTGAGGGACTAATTACATATGCATTTAGTTGGGAGTAAGAAGGACTGGCTTTAAAGTAGCACTGTTGATTGAAAAAGCGGCATATGAAATTTCTGAAATTGCATATAGGTAGTTCTCAACGTACAATAGTTCATTTAGTGACTGTTCAAAGTGACAACGGCACTAAAAAAAGTGAGTTACGATGGCTTTTCACACTTACAACCATTGCAACATCCCCATGGTCACGTGATTAAAATTCAGACGCTTGGCAAGTGGTTCATATTTATGACGTTTGCAGTGTCCCAGGGTCATGTGATCCCTTTTTGTGACCTTCTGACAAGCAAAGTCAACGGGGAAATCCAGATTCACTTAACAACCATGTTACTAATTTAATAAATACAATGATTCACTTAACAACTCTGGCAAGAAGAGTTGTAAAATGGGGCAAACTCACTTGACAAATGTTTCACTTAGCAAGTTCAATGTTGGGCTCAATTGTGGTCGTAACGTGAGGACTACCTATATTCAGATCCAGGGAACATTGTCATACTGACCTAATACCCCCAAAGCCAAGCCTCCCAAGGCAATCCCCATTGCATTGCCTCTTTCTTCATCGTCGGTATAGACACTGGCTAGCAGACCCATCCCTGCATAAAAAGAGAAGCAAAGTAAAAAACACTAGGCTTGTCTTCGGCAGACAGGAAATTAAACTAAGATATGAGCAATCACCTGTGAAACATTTATCTTCACACATCCAATAAACTGTCCTTTGGAAAATCTCTTAAGATCAGGGAGGGAGGGGTGAGAATTCTCTCCAACTGTGCCCCTTTAAGGCAATGAGGCCTTTAGTACAAAGGAAATAGATGCCTTTTTTCCCCTTTAACTTACCGTATTTTCTGGCATATAAGACTACTTTTTAACACAGGAAAATCCTCTCAAAAGTCGGGGGTCGTCTTATACACCGGGTATAAGCCTACCGACGCTCCGACTTCCCCAGCTGACCCCCAGTGATGGCGAGCCCCAGCTGTCTGGGGAAGTCGGAGCGTCGGTAATATCCACCTGGATGCCTGGGACAGTGGGGGAAACTCCGCGCAGCAACCAGCTGGGTCCAGCATTCAACAGCATGCAGCCTTGACGAGATCGGCACAGCTTCCTGAATCTGAGCTGCTGGCGCTGACCGATGACGCTATGGGAGCGCCGACAACATTGAGGGGTAGTCTTATACAGCGAGTATAGCCCAAACCCTATATTTTAATAGGAAAAGTAGGGGGTCGCCTTATACGCCCAGTCATCTTATACGCTGGAAAATACGGTACTCTTTTCTTTGCAACCCTTTACCAGAAAGTGGTATGCAGGAAAGGAGAATGGATATAACCTGGAGTTCTCAAGAATATGAAGAATTCTAGGAATTTAGAATGACTGCAACAAACTACACCTTCTAAATGACACAGAACATATTAAATCTACTCAATTTGAAAAATGATTTTAAAGTTTTTAAAAGTAGAAGAAAATATCGTAAACATTCTTAAGAAATTCAAAGTTGTTTATAATTAGAGGCCTCATCTAATTATATAAAGATAATAACACTAAAATGGCTTGCAATTTGATCAAATCCTTAGTAAAGAAAAGAATGCTGATGTACATGTTAGAAACCTACCAGCTACAGAAGAACAAGATGAACCAACACCTTGGAGAGCTCTTGCAATTAAAAGCAATTTATAGCTTTCTGAAAAGGCAAACACTGGGGGGGAGGGGGGGAAGCAAGAGAAAACATTAAAAAAAATACAAAAGATTCCACTCTATCTAAATTTAAAAGTTAAAGCCTTTTATATTACCCTATTATTAACATTCATTTAATCTGAATTCTCTGCGACTATCATGTGAATTTCAATCTGCATTATTTTCTCTTATTTCATTTAGGGTTATTATTGCTGAAATGATTAGCCTCTCGGTGACACAACATAAAAGAAAAAAATGTAGGAAGCTTCTTATCAAAACAATATTTGTTCCAATAGCCTTCCCATAGCCAAGATACAATTTAACTGGTTTAGGAGGGTTTTCCCCCTGCTGAAAATGGACAAGCAATTTCCAAGCCTCTGTGGGGAATACGTATTGCTATATAACAAATAGAATAATTCAATTGAAGGAGCCACTCTAATGAATGAGAGACATTCAAGGGCATTCCTCTTTCCATTGGGCTATGGTTGCTTTTCATTTGACAAGTAAGAAAAGGCAAGATTAAAGTGCCTTATTTTTCTGTCCACTCTGTCCCTTCTGGTTCGATGGTATGGACTGTATAAGAAAACATTTCAGGTCAAAGCATACCCTAAGCAACAGTGCTAAAGGGACTGGTTATATGAATACTACATTATTATGGCACGGTTAGAATCTGTGGAACAAATTCTTGTCTTCATTGATGTTTTACCCAACAATTTTCCAGCGAAAGCTTCATATATTCTTAGAACCAAAAGATATACAGATTTGACACTGCAAAACAGTCTTTTGTTCCCATTTCTCCTTCTCTTCTGTAATATTGGGAATATAGGAGAAAAACAACACTTACTTATTGTTGAAATAAACATGATGCAGAAGCCAGCAAACATTGGGACCTGATAGCCTATCCTGGAAAACAAAATCAATAGCAATTTTTGACTCATTACACATTTTTTTTCTATGTCTACAACAGATTTTCCATTTTTTTTAGGAAGCTGAAAATAATATTTTATAACAGAGCTAGGCAACTTTTTGAAGGTCAGAGAATTTTGAGGGGGCAAGCATCTGTGAGGAGATGTTGCTCATGGAAAAATGAGTGGAACCACAAAAGAATTTCAGATTTTTGCCAGACTACAAGCTTTGTTTCAGAAAGAGTGAAATAAATTCTGGTTCTTACCTTAAATTAACTCTGTCTGTAAAACACTACAAATAAATAATTACATTCAAGAAATTGCTTCAGTGACAAAACACAACATACAGCAGTGCAAAACTTTTTAATATTGAAACAAAGCTTCATAATACTGTAGCCAATGGTGGGGGTTTCCCCAAAGCCAGCAAGATGGTTGACATTTGTGAGAGCATTGTGATGCAAACCCATGACTTCTGCAAAGGCCCAAATGATATCAGAAATCTCTTTACAGATCTCTGCAGATTGTAAATCATTTATTTCAAAACTCACAATTAATTTTATTAACTTAGCATACAGAACCACATATCAATAATGTATTAGTACCATTAGAGAAATACAGAAATAGAAGGAGTACAGAGATGTATACACAAATTCTCTGGCGTCCCAAGAGATGTTTCTGGATGAGATGCTAAAACAAGTAAGGCTCGAGGCCATTCTCTGTTAATTCGTCGTCAAAGCATCAGATTAGCACCAAATGATATAAATACAACTTACTATGATTTTGCACCCAATGAAAATAAAAGAGGGAAATTTACAGAAAGCTTGTGCCACAATGGTTTTTCCACTACAATTGCCCTATCCTTTTCTAATCTGCTCCAATCGCATCATTATTGGCTTTGCTGGAAACCATTAAAAAGGGAAAAAGGCAAACCATTCTGGTAATACTGCTAAGGAAACTACATAGCCTACAATCATTAGGAATTGTAGCTAAACTAAGGAGGGAACTATACTTACTTTTGTAAAAGCCTGAAACCCTTTATGATTTTTGGGAGTTTTTTTTTTTTTTTTTTTTTTTTTTTTTGCTGAAAATGAATAAACATGAACTAGTGATTTCAGTATTCATCGATTAACAGCAAAGGACTGGCCCGCAGTGCCTCTGCCAGCGAAAATGGACCTCGGGAAAATGGAGCGCGGGTTTAATCACATGCAGCCCTCCCGAGCTCTCTTTTCACTGGCAGAGGGTTGCAGGAGGCCGTCCCAGCCAAAAACGGAGCTCGCAAGCCCATTTTCACTGGCAGAGCACTTGGGCCACTAGAGGCGCCCCCGACATGAGTGATATCAAGCCAGCCATGCCCATCCTGGCCACGCCAACCCCTGCCCCCCCCGAGGTCAAACACAACCCTGATGCAGCCCTCAATGAAATTGAGTTTGACACCCTTGCTTTACAGCATTCTCTGAGTGATTTACAAAATCAGCATATTGCCCCCAATAATCTGGGTTCTCATTTTACTGACCTCAGAAGGATGGAAGGCTGAGTCAACTTTCAGCCCTGTCAGGATCGAACTCCTGGCTATGAGCAGAATTGGCCTGCAGTACTACATTCTAACCATGTGCACAACAAGCTCCCTTAGGAGGATGTTCTTTGAAAAGTAATATAAAAATAAATATATTTATAATAAGAAAAATGTATTTGAAAGCTTGGCTGGAGGGAAGTGCATAATTTTAACTCACCACTCCCATATTATTACTGAAGATATTTCAGCAGTTTTACTAACATAAGCTATTTCATTTCTAGTTCTCATTATCTGATATCTGTATTAGCTAAAAAAAAGTTCACTCCTTCTACAAGGTGCCAGTCAAAAAGCAGAAAAGGAACAAAGTTGAAAATTATTTAAAATAAAATAGAAGGTAAATAGAAAGTTGATTTATTTAAGGATGATATAGTCCAGGTTTATTAGCAATTCGTTTTAATAATATGTATCAGTGAAACCAACCACTAAACAAAATAAGAAATAAGACACGTACAAATTAAAGTAAATATTTCTCTAAAAAATACACAGGTGAATAAAACAAATGGAATATATTTTATTACATAAGAAAAAAAAAGAAAACATACCTGTTTGTCATTGGTCCTATAAAAGGGTTAGTAAGGAATTGGACAGTTGCTTTGGAAGCAAAAAGCAAACCAACTTCTACATTTTCATTCACCAATTCTTTGTCTTTCTTTGGACAGTCTGAGGAAGATGGAGTTGTCTTAGTCATATTGACCACCATTTGCTCTGTCTGAGCATAATAATCTTCTGGCCTTGTTTTTTCAGAATTATTTCCAGTAACTATAGTTGAATTGTCGTAATAAGAAAAGATGCTTTGCAATCTGTTCGAGTTGACAGAAGGAGTCTCTGGTCTAATGGTTTGGACATCCGTTACATTTTTGGGATGTCTAATGCTATACAAATAACTTGGTATTATTGGCACTGAAAAAGCAAAAAGAGCAATTATTATATAAGGGCATATACACATGTCATAATAAACATAACAAAAATAAGCACAAGGCTATACATTTTCTTTTGTAAATACATGAATGAAAAAATAGCTAGTTTTCAGAATGTTTCATCATGGAGAAATTACTGTTTGGATTTATCAAAATAACTTTATTTCAACAGAAGAGTTTGTAAAAGCAGATTAAATCTGATCAAATTTTGTACTCTCTGATACATGTGTCCAGGCTTTCCATTTTTCTTCATATTTAATCTTATGTGAACTATTTTATCATTTCAACTTAATTTAACTCGTAACATCTTTTAATATTTGCATACTACTTGAAAATGCATTTCATATTTGTATTCTTATACAGCATTATTATTAGTTTAATAAAGGCCAAAAACAAGATGTATCATAATCTAGGCTATTTAATTTATAAAATAGTTCTAAAAAATTTGAAAACATAGCTATTCTACCAGTTTGTTTCCCTTTATACAAGAATCTTGATGAAGAAAGACAAACCCATAAGTTCATTCATAAAATGATTGGAATTCAAGCAGTCACTCTTTTCTACATGGAATGAAAAAAACATGATAAGATTTATCAATATTCAATCCAACATCAAAGAACTGAGGAAAAATATATTCAAGTCTTCCTCAATTTCCTCAGAATTCTGCAAAAGTATTCCCCATGTGGTTGAAATAGGGAGCTGAAAATGCAAAAGCATCTAGAAAATTGATATTAAAAATTATGTGTAAGCTGATTTTTGCGTACCCCAGGCATTAATATAACTATGATTCGAATAAAATACTTCCAATCCTTTAAAAGCTAAAGATTAAAATCCTATGCTTGTTATGCCCTTATTCATTTATATGTCCTTTACCCACAGCAGTTGTTTGCAGCACACAGTATAAACTTCAAATAAGCATCCTAATTAGAACAAACACAATAAACATCAAACATAGACGCAAAAAGGCTATAATGACAAATCAGCCTCTATAAAGTTCATCTGGAAACAAAATACTAGTCATATAAAAATAACAATAATCTGGTATGTAAATGAATGCAATATTGATACCAATTAGTTGTCCAGGAAACACTGCAGAAAAAGGATGAATTTCCCTCTTCATAATAGAGTTCAAGGAACTACTATTGTATCTTTTATATTTTTAGTTATTTCAGCAAAAGAAGGTTCCTTTTTTTTTTTGGCAAAACTGCTACGGTAAATAAATATAAATAAGGAAATAAATAACAATGATACTTTTAGTCTTGACTTTCTTAACTGGAACACAATGTAATAATTATCTACAACTGGTTGCATTTGATATTTCTTCAAGAATTTTGAAAGTAAAATTATTCTTGTATTCATTCGATGAAATGATCACTTTGATCTCTGAAGAACAGGAATCAAGAATACTTATTTAGAATTGGATTTAGACTGTTAATCTTAATTAACCTGAAGAGATTTTAGATTAAGTAGTATTCCACATTAACTTCAGTTAATGTGCACTTCTGGTTTTATTAATAACTCAGTAATTAGCTTCCTATTTTTGTTTCCTGAACATCCAAGATTCCAAGTAGCTCTGGAAAAGGTTCAGATCTAATATTCTGAACAGTTGTTGCAATTAACAAAGACAATATTAAGGTAGATCATATGTTCTTTACAAATGTACATAACAGGTGTTTTCCAGGTAAAGAAATTTGATACAGTTTAATAAATTAACACAGGTTAATGGTCCTGTGTAAATCCTGTTCAATTTCAAGTCAACGTATTTCAGATGATATAGTAATTATTTTAGGAAATTAAGGAAACAGAAAGAAAATGAGTAAATATGGCAATCTGTATATGGTTGAAATTCCTAACAGCATCCTAATTATATAAATGTGTGAGAAAGAAAATGAGGACTTTTAAAATAAGGAGGTAGGAAAAACTACCTGGCAGGGAATATTAATGACAATATTATCAATCATTTAGATGAATCATGTTTTGCAAATGTCTGAATCTAATTACCGTGTAAACAATCCTATTTAATCAGGAAACCTTTCAGTTGAGATTAGTGAATGGCCTTCAGCAAGCACGTAACTGAAAAACTAGTGATATGGAAATAATTTACAAAGAGATATTTCCATACTTTAAAAGTAAAAGATAATTTTGACATGAATGTAACATCAAACAGATAAAAATGTTAATATGACAGAGCATAACCAATTTTCTCAGGATATTGTTGCTGTTGCAGGCAACCTAGTGGGTAGGAGAGCCATAAATAGCTATTATTTATATAGCTGTTCAAATAACCATGCTTGCTGAGAGGGGGGAACGATGCAGAAAAAGGCATATTCCACCAGGAAGACCAAGTGAAAATGGAATAGATGGGAATGCTTGATAAGAAAAATAGGGAAAGAGTGAGGATGCTAAGCTGCAAAACTTAAAATCATTTGGAAAAATCTCTTCTCAAAGCTAGTTCTAAAGCATGACAAGGGAAAATTGAAATTTACTTCTGCATAAGTGCAGGAGAAACAGGAACAAGAAGACTACTTATTCCAATTTATGGATCTCAAATTTAATTTTACAAACTACACTGCAAAAACAACATTTAGTGAGGATTTACTTACTTGATATCAGAGCAAATTTAAATTGCCATTATAAAATCCAATTTCAACAAGTGGTTTAAAATATGCTATGAAAATATTTTTATATATTTCCTGAATAAACACATATATCATTTGACAGCTACAAACAATTTTATATGTGAATAGCTTTTCCCCATATGTCTCCTCAGAGTCAGCTTCATTTAAATCAATGGACATATTTCCTGGTACGTTGGTACAGGATTGCTAAATTAAACCAGTTTACTTTATATTGAACTAAACAATAACAACGCTAAAATAGCCATCTTTTTTATGGGAATAGAGTTGGAGGGGGGACAAAAACAAGAATTGTTAATGTGTATGCATAATTCAACAGACTTCAGAGATAATTGACAATCTACATTTAGGATATTAGTCAACCCGAAGAGTCTGTTGAACTATAAGCCTTTGGGGTATATTAAAATCTGAAAAGCCCCTGATGAATAACACATATTATTATTTTGGAGTCTGTAGTTGGAATTCTATGTTGTTTTTAATTTTGTCTTCATAATTGCATAGAAAGTCTACAAGAAATAGAAATAAAATACTGAAACTTATGGAAAGATTAAAAAACAAGTACAGAATTCTAAATGATGATTGGGTTGTTTTAAACCTGGAAATTCAAACTAGTTAGGGCAAACATAATTATACACTATGAATCCACCCAATTCATTTCACAGAGAGATTATAAGAAATGACATATAAAAGTTTTAAAAAATGGTTTCATTTTAATGTAATATGCATCTTCATGAAAAATTAATATTACAGTATATACAAAATCATGATTTACATTATAAAACTCTTAAGTATTAACAAAACTTGAGATGTATTTAAATTTCTATATACAAAGCAGATTTCAAAATTATTCAATTATACTCATTCTGATTTAAATATATATTGGAATTGTCAAATCTGGGGCATCAAATGGAGTACATTTCTGTGATAAAGGTTTTTGTTGTTTGTTTGCTAATTCTGTGGATGCTTTTTCATCTTCATAATTCTTTTATTGAGGAAATGTCCCCTGTGCAATGATACGTGGTAATGACTTTGAGACTCAGGGCAAAGAAATGCTCTCCTGAGAATATACCAAAAGTGCTTTTTTTCTAGAGGCAACTGGACTTTCTGGTTTTTCTTTGTATACGTTTTGCTTCGCTAAGAGCTGAAGAAGCTTCTTGGATGAGAAGTGAAATGTCTTCAAAGAAAAACCAGGAAGTCCAGTTGCCTCTTGAGAAAAGCACCTTTGGGACAACCATGACCTGGATGACTGAGAATCTCCATACAGTAGTCTTTTTAGAATAAAATGTTCCTTCCTTTGATAAGAATGCAATGTTTAATTATCTGATCAATGTTCATCCATACAAGCCATCATGCAAGCTAATTCAATTTATTGCTGTTTCCAGAATGGCTAATTGTTGTGACACTGAAAACCTAAACCATAATAAAACATAAGGGTGAAAGAGCCAAAGTCTCTTTTATCAGACATGACATGCCAACTTTTTATCTTTCCTGCCATTTTGTTTTACAAAACCCACAAAGGAAGGAAATGAATGTAGCAAACACACATACGCACACAGACACACGTATACACACACATGCACAGACATACACACTTCA
The DNA here is from genome assembly GCA_012654045.1 of Ptyas mucosa. Lineage (NCBI taxonomy): Eukaryota > Metazoa > Chordata > Lepidosauria > Squamata > Colubridae > Ptyas > Ptyas mucosa. Next base: position 2,440,068 of record WNWU01000032.1, read on the forward strand.
TGCAGGAGTTTAAGGCTACTCAGAAGCAAAGCAGTTACAATATTTATAGTATCAGGAACTTTTTACATACCAACTACAGTCAGCAGCATGTTGTCCAAGAGCAGAGCAATGAAGACAATCAACAAGATTAATTTCCGGGACTGCCGACTCTCTCGGATCCAATTCAGCACACTGAATTCATGCCAAGCCATGGTTTAGTTCTCCCAAATTATGGCTTATAAAATAAACATTAAAAACAATATTTTAATACAATCTAGAATTTAAACACTTTTTCTTCCCCCTTTCCTGGCACTCTTTTTAAAGAAGAACATGATTCCATAATCTGCCACCACTATGGCTACGTCTCTTTCTCTTCGTTTTCATGAGTGTCATTGCTGCTTCTGCTTGACTCTTTCCTTATGTTATCTAGCTAAGCAAGGATTTTTCTCTTATCAAGAATAAAACCATAAATGATGACTAACACTGCTGTCAATATTTCAACGCCAAGTTATTATACAGAAGTTATTTGCCTTTTGTTAGAGCTGGGTACCCACATGTAAAGATAGCCTGTGGAAAATCTAATTAACAGTGGTTTATAGAGAACAAAAATAATCTAAAAATAAAGATAGACTAGTCCAGTTACATATAAAAAGATATAAAGTTGTTCATTGAACCAACAGAAATACTTGATATCTTAAACTGGCTTCATTTACTGCCCATATTTTTGTTAATTAATCTGCCTGGCTTCGCTCTAGACAAAGAGCATCAGAAACTTATACCTTTATTTTAAAAAATGTACATAAAAAATTAGTTGACATGAAATAAATATGTTTATTTTCCACAATCTCAAACTGACTTTTGAAGACTGAATTACGTTTTAGACAAAATTATTTGGAATACCAGTGCAATTCAGACACGTATCCAGAAAATTCCTCCTGATTATAGTTTCCACCCAATACCCATTTCTAAAAATCTCTAGTTCTAATTTCTCATTGTTTAACATAATGTGGCAATTTTGCCTAAATAACAAACAACAAAGATTAACAATAAATGTAAAAAAGGGGATTACTATGGTAATATTTGCGATTTCAGAATCTTGCTTGTTTTGATATTCCAGATGCATGCATCCACCATGGATCCAAACTCCAATTCTATAACTTGGATTTCATTTCAAGAAAGAGTAAATGGGAAGCTGACTCAAATATTCCTTTTTTTTAATATAGGGAGGTCCCAGGAAGAAACAAACCTACAAACCCACACACAGAAATAAACCCTAAAACAAATTCACCCCAACCAATATTTATATTCTTCACTAACTGACATACAGCATCATCACAATGATTTTTTCCCCAATATCCCTGCAAAGATTCATAAGTTGATTATAAGAGGTGGTACCGGTAACATTGCATGAATTTTGATCATTATCCCAAATCACAATATAATATAAAACCACAAGTATACAAATTGAATTTCATACATACTAATTCATCCTATATTTTAAAACTTCACTATATTTGCATTCCTAGTTTTTCACTACCGGTATTAATCAATTGTTGAAACTGATATATCAAGAATCAGATGAGAAAATATCTCTTCTGATTCTTGATCAGAAAGGTCTGTATTTCAATACTGAAAACAGGTGTCAAGGATGAACCCCAATATATCACTCTACATTGTTTCTGCCATTCCTTCCCAACTGTGTCCAAAAGCACATCCACAATGCTCTGTCTCCAGATTAATTCCTTGTTCCTGGATTGACAGATTTCATTCATTCCAAAATTCAGATAACGTTAAATACAGAGGAGGGAGGGAGGGAGGGAGGGAGGGAGGGAGGGAGAGAAAGAGAGAGAGAGAGAGAGAGAGAGAGAGAGAGAGAGAGAGAGAGAGAGAGTGTGTGAGAGATTGTGATTGTAGAAGTGCCACAATTTTTATCGCATCAGCCTTGATGGAGTATTGTCCCCTTTATGAGATGCACTGGATGAGACAGGAATGCCATCCCTGGGTACATCTCCAGGTATTTCTCTATGCAGGGCGATGAAACCTTGTCCTCAAAAATTAATCCACTAGTTTATAAAGTGCCATTAAGATACCTCATCGGTTTGGCTGCAATCAAAAACCGAGGAAGTTTGAGGGAGAGGGGAAAGCCGAAGGATAGTAACCAAAGTGACTGGGATGCGCGGGGACTTCGGTACTTTTTTAAAATGCTTCGTCCGGATCCGAAAATCCATCTTTGTACCGGTCTTTCCCGCCATTCCCTCCACGCCCCACTCCTCCAGGGCGCTCCAGCATCGCTCCTCGCCTCGTTTCCACCAGTTGCCTCCCCACCCATCCACCCGCCCGCACTTTGCCACCGCTTCTCTTCCTGCCCCGCCCGCTCTTTTGAACCCACCGCCTCACTCAGCCCGAGCGTCTCCCGCTCTCGCTCCAGAAGCGCCGCCAGGTTTCCTTCACTCACCCCACACACTTCCGAATTCCCGCGTCCCTCGTCCGCTCTTTCCCTTCGCCGCGCGCAAAAGCCTCCACGTACCCTTCCCAGACGACCTGGCTCCCCAGATGGAGCCCTGAGCTTTGCCTCGCTTGCTGCCGGAGCGCCAACGCCGCGCCAAAGAGCTCCGGTGCCTCAGAGAAGCTCCGCTTACCAAGCTCCTCCTTGACGTCACGCCAGATCCTTATCTCTCTCCTCACGACTCCCTTCGATGTTGCTGGCTGATGGACGCCAGCCCGGCAACCAAAGCATTGCCTGGTCCCCCACCCCACCCCACCCCACCCCACCCCCCAAAAGAAATTATAGGTAGTGCTCCCTGCTTGGGGGCATCTTGTTTCCGCCTCTCCCCGCCCCCACCCCCGCTCCTTCTCCTCTCTCAGTCTCAAAAGCAAGCGGGTCCCTTGTGCCTGGAAGAAGGAAGGAAAAAGTTGCCCTTGTGGAAAACCGCTGCAGAGCCCGAGGCGCTTTTTGCAGGCGTCTGGCTTAGCAGCCCGAGAAGAAATAACCATGGCTCGCAGGGCAGATGGCTTCTCCGCCACGCTCCTCGGGCAGCTGCTGCACGAGCGGTAAATACTAGGAAGACAGTGTGCCCAGAGCTCATTTAAGCCAGCTGGCTTTACTGGCGTCTCCATCTTCGGACGCAGCGCATAGGAGGCTGATCTGCTTTGTCTAATGTTAAAAGCACTGAAATGTACTTGAATAAAAAGCACTGCTTGCCTTTAGGGCTTTTTCCTCACTTGCGCTTTCCATCAGCACCAGATTGCCCTAGCAATGTTCAAGATGCCCCCCTCGGCCACAGGCACAGGCCTTGTCTTTTTCCTGGCAGAGAATTTAATTAATTTATACCTTTCTCCTTGATCTCCAGGGTAGTGGACACAATATCCCTTTAAAGAAAAACAGGTCCTGCTACATCAAGAAAGGAAGGTGAGGTGTTACAAAGTGCAATCAGAAGTGTGTCTTGGCTGAACAAGAAAGTGTCCCCAAGTCACCTTACCTTAGGCTACTAGTCAGCAAGCTCTACTATCCATGGAATTGACCAGACATTGACCCATCATTGGTCTGAAAGTACTGGTAGCCAACTTATGAGAAAGCATCTGATTATCAAGGCAGCCTGAGCTTTAGAGACTTCTGAGAACTCTGAAGTCATTTTGAGGATTTATGTGAGCTACTCTCCTAGATTAGATGTCACAGTTCCAAGTCCCCTACCACAGCTGGGACCATTTTGGCCTTTTCATATGTTGTCTAGTAGTTCCTCCTTCATGTCCTGGGACTTCTCCAGCTTCTCATACTCCTTCTTTCTAATGTTGTTGTGACTGGGCACTGCTACATATATCACCATTGCTGTCTTGTGTTCTGGATCTGCTACCATGATGTCTGGTTGAATTGCTAGTTCCTATCAGTATGTCTGGTTCTGGAAGTCCCACCATATCTTAGTCCTCTTATTCTCCATGACCTTCTGTGGAATCTACCATCTGGCTTATATATTGTGTGGATGTTCTTGTAAACAAGGCCAGCAATTTGATTGAGTCATTCAGTGTACGCTGTTCCTACCTGCATCTTCATCCTGTCGTTATGTGTTGGACTGCCTCTGAGGTCTCTGCATAGCCTGCACCTTGGGTCCTGTCTAATTATCAAAATCATAAATCACAAGTTCATTTTTTTGTTGTACTCAATCTGTAAGTGGCTTCCACTCAGCAATAATCATAAATAATGTCTTTTCTCATAACAAATCAAGTCAGTATAGCATCTTAGCAAGTTTCATCATCTTCATCAACCACTCCTCCACTGTGGATAATGCCAGTCTTTCCATTTTTATGCATACAATCACCTTGCTGCAGTTATCATATACAAAAACAAAGTTTCATGACAGTTTTGCAATTGTTTGTCCATCAATACCCCCTCCAAACCCCTTTGATTTAAGCTGTATATTAATCTTTAAAACCTTTTAAGTCAGTGTGTGTAGCTGAATCCAAATGTTTCTGCTTTTACACACCAAACATAATTAAATGTCTTTTCTTGTTAATATTTCCAAAATAAATTTGAAGTGCCTTTATGCAATGCGTTCTTGACAATTTCTCCTCTGTAAAATGCTTCTTGTGCTGAGAGATTTGCATTAGAGAATTTTCATCAGGGAAATCTATTAGTGCCTCCATAGTCTTTTATAGAATAATACTTTATCCTCATTTGGAGCATACATTTCCAATACCAAAGTCTTAGATCCATGCAGATTAATTTTCACTCCCCCTTCCCCCCCAAAAAAGTCTGCTATGCTTATCAGTCAGTACAAATTTTGGTTTTAGTTTTATATATAAATCATCTCTGTTTCTTTTTTTACTGAAATAAATTCCACACCCAAAATCAATTTTTGTCCTGTTTTCAAATGCGTGTTTTTGTCAGCAAATTATATCTTGTTTTAATTTTTTCAAATAATGAAAGCTTTTTCTCTTTTGATGAGCATTTATATTCCACATTAAGCATTTGTTATGCATAATTAAGCAAAAAAATTTTTTTTAATTGATACTTGTGCTTTCTAGTTCAGTAACATCCATTTTCAGATTCTTGTCATGCCTGTTGAAGCCTTTGTGCAGTTTTCCCTCACAGCTCCATTTGAATCTTCCCCAATCGTTTTCTAGAAATTCCCTTGCCTTCTGGCAAGAATTCAGTTGAAACTTCTACTTTTAAAAAATAAAAATCACACCTTCCAATCTGCCCCGTTGAAATGGAATCTTTTTCTATTTTAATCTCTCAATCAAAGAATATTCTCATCTATTATGCAAGATAAGAGCTTAAGCAAAATAAGAAATTCCTTATAAGAAATAAGGAATTTCTTTGCAACTGTATTATCAATCTTCAGCCTTATATTAAAATGCAACTGCAAAATTTGTTGCTTTGTCTTCTTTCTGACAAAGTGCACCAAAACATCCTTTGGAACATTCCTTATTCTTGCAAATCTGGAATTTATTCTATATACTTTATCAATTTTTGCCTCTGTATCCTCTATATCTCAATCCAAATGTTTTTAACAACTTTTTCTCTAATAGTTTCACCAGAAATCTCTGAAATTGCTAAAAAGAAAACATTCTCTCTCAATTCCAATGGAACCAGACTACAAAAATAAATAGTTTTACAAACACACATATATCACTCTGTTGCATTTTTTAAACACCCAGCCTTGAAAAGGAACTTGTGAGAATTCCGTGACTACATACTACTAGTATTGTCTGTGGACAACCTACATCAACATCTATTTCTCCAATTTTTAAAAAAAAGTTCTTCTAATCAGTTCTGAGAACTAGTTGTTTCTAGAATTATCAGAGCAAGGGGAACAGTCTTGACATATTGCTCCAATATCTATCTCCATACATTTTTCTATTATCGATTTATAGCATCTTCATAATATCATCCAGATATCCCTGAATCTTGCCCTCATAAAGGCTGTTGGATAGATGGCTCTGGAACAATGTTTCTCAACCTCAGCCATTTTAAGGTGCATGGCCTTCAATTCCCAGAATACTCCAGCCAGTGCATGCTGATTGGGAAATTCTGGGAGTTGAAATCTACACATTTTAAAGTTACTGAGGTTAAGAAACCTTCTGTACAAAGTATTACAGATCCTACTGTTCTGATTCGTTCTGATAATGAGTGCCAGAACTTTTGGCAATAAAATAGGAGACTGTTTCACCCATGCAACATTCACAGTTGTCTAGTGAACCATGAAGCATGGACTCCTCTATTGCTGTTCACCCCTTTCTTAAAGAATCATCTTTGCTATCCCTAAATACAGATTTGCTAACCACATCATGACAAATCCTCTCCTCCATCTATGTTTTGCTTAACCTTTTTAACCATGCAGAACATCTGAAAGCTTGCTTGCTATTTTACAACATTTGGATTTGTCCTATTAAAACTACTTCTCAGGTTTTATGAAGAAATAAAAAATATTGTAAATCAATATATAATCTCTTTCTCTCCCTTTCTCCATTCTTTCTGCCACCCTCTTTATACATACATCTTTCAATTTTCCAATAGGAAGCCAAAGACCTATGTGCTGTGATTGTAAACAGATATTAACTGAAATTTGAATTGGAATCCAATGCAACCCCGGGGGGGGGGGGGACACCTTATTTAGTCAAAGCTACATTAATGTCCTTTTATAAAACATCAATAGCAATATTGCATTATGGTGAAAAGGAATAATTTACACATTAGCGGTACTTCAAAGAGAGAAAAAAATAAGTTTTTAGCTGTAATGCAGTCAGATTTTCAAAGAGAATTCCACGTATGTTGTACATTAGGAGAGAAGAAAGAGATTTCCTTATGACAAGATATTTTGTAAACATCTTGCCATAAAAGATTTCCTCTCTAGCCTGTAACTGTTTATTCTGTTCCTTCTGTTGCCTTTTCCTCAGAGCAGTGCATGGTGATGATGGCTATTTAGTACTGCTCAAGTTTGAATCATTGGTTTTCCTAGCCTCTCAAGCTCTTTCTGCCTCCAAGGAGCTGACATTCTCACTGCCAGATACAAAAGCCGATATATATTAAAAGGGATCTTGCCAGCACCTTTAGAACAAGTGGCTGAAATTGTTTCTGAGAGTACTTATTTGTGCACAGATATATTATTAATACTTACATGGTGGTAACATCTAAAAGGTCATTGTGCTGGATTTTCACTGTACATTCAATGGGAACTCAGTTATATTTAGTCAGTTTATTTTTCCGTGGATGTGATTGAAAAATTGATGCCCTTGTTAATTTGATTATTGTATGGCTTGGATCATGTTCACAAGTTCACTCAATGAATGAAAACTGGTTTGAATCAGTACGTCTCCTGTGCATAGCTACATTTTGCCCTCAAGAATTTGCAAAGCAGTTAGCGGATTTCTAGTAATTTAGACATAAGTGAATATTTTTAAATGCAAGTCATTGCAATTATTGGCTTGCAATGACTTAGCGTGTTTCCAACCAGGATGGATGGATGATATTAGCAAGTATTATGGGCCCAGCTGGCAAAGGAAAGCTCAGGGACCGTATTGGTTGGAAACATGCGGAAGAGACCTTCATCCTGCAGTGAATAGACAATGGCTAGAATGAAAATCCAGGCAATCAAATGACATTCCTGTGGAAACAACGGAATATTATTGTGATTTTTAAGTTTTGATTAATTGATGAAGATCCAGCTTGTAGCTAACATTGCTACAATAAATAATATTGCTGTGATCAAAGTTCAAACACATCTTAATTGAAAACACACCATATACCTTTTACATGCTAAGTTGTTAACACTATTTTGCATAGTCATTCAGGGGTAGAAAAGCACTCCTGCTCACAGCTGCTCATTCCTTAGTCACCTCCTGAGTGGCCTAGTGCAATGCACTCTACATGGGGCTGTCCCTGAAAATCCTCCAGAAGGTACAACTAGTAAAGAATCCAATAATGATGAAAGCTATGAATGCATCTCAGTGTCCACTGGTTACATTGTGAGTCACATTGGTTTCTAGTGTACTTCAAGATGCAATTCAAGATACAGGTATCATCTATAAAGCCTTTCATGTTCTAGGGCCAGGTAATTTGCAGGACCAACTCTTCCCTGATGTTTCTTAACATCCTATTCATCATAATCATAATCAGAAGTTTATTTGTCAAGCATACAGTATATAAGATAGCAGGTAAAAATATCAACATAATTTGAATACATGAAAAGGGTAAGTAAAAAGGAATATTAGGATAGGGACGGTAGGCACATTGGTGCACTTATGCACACCCTTTACAGACTTCTTAGGAATGGGCTGAGGTCAACAGTAGACAGTTTAAGGTTAAAGTTTTGGGAGTTTAGGGAAGAAACTACAGAGTCAGGTAGTGCATTCCAGGCATTCATCACTCTGTTACTGAAGTCATATTTTCTGCAATCAAGTTTGGAGCGGTTTACCTTGAATTTGTATCTATTATTTGCTCATGTTGTTAGGTCTAGCAGGAGAGACATGCAAGGAATTCTGTTGCCAAGATAGAAATACAGGTAACACATATAAATACGGTGATCTAAAATTTAAAAAAAAAATCAAAATCAACATTTCACAGCATGGCATAAAAAGTTTTTTAACAGGAGCAAACATTTCTTATTCCACGTTATCACATTCTGATATCTATCCAGAATATTATAACTCCATTCTTCAATAACAGGTGAATTTGCACAATATGAGTGCCAATTCGGTCTAGTGGTTAAGGCACCAGGCTAGAAGGCAGGAATGGGAATTCAAATCTGCTTTAGCCATGAAAGCCAGCTCAGTCATTCTTTCTCAACCAAACCCAACCCATTTCACAGGATTGTTGCTGTGGAGAAAATAAGAAAAGGAAGATATATTGAATACATTCGTCACCTTGAGTTGTTTGTAAAAACAATAAAGGTAGGATACAAATAATAAGTACTCAGGTTATGGCCACCCATTAAGCTACCATAGATTTCATACTCCAAAGTGCCCACCCACAGCTCTCACCTACTGATATATTTGCCTGGGATGTGGTTTCAGCATCTGTTCCTAGATCATGGTCATGTGAGGTCCACACTTAGGAACCCACAAAGTCATCACTTAACAATCACACCAGGATTGGCTCTCATATATGAGATTCGCAAACATTATGCATATGTGAGATTGTGCAATGCACAATAGCACACTGTGTCACAGTGCTATTGTTTTACTGATTATTTCATTCCTTATTTTTATTTTGCACCATCTAGCTTTGAGAACAGATTTTAAGAGAGAGAGGGAGGGAGGGAGAGGGAGGGAGGGAGGGAGGGAGGGGGAGAGAGAGAGAGAGAGAGAGAGAAAGGGAGAGAGAGGGAGAGAGAGAGAGAATGCTAAGTACCCCAGCAGATAATTCAAATTCTGGCATTTTATCTGAAGATATTCTGCAGCAGATTACAAAGACACAACATTCAGGGTTGCTCCCATTATCTACATTATAAGCTATTACCATTTTTGTACTCAAGCTAAGAAATGGTCATTTTATTTTTCCTGTCAAAAAAAAAAGGTTTAGCCTATGAGCACACGTTCCTTCGATTATATGATGAAATGTATAATAGATGCAATGAAGTTGCTCCTGTGTTTTCCTGTCCCTTCATATCTCCTGCACATCCTGGCACTAACATTAAATGACATGGCCCCCAGCTATTTCATGTGCCTTCAACTAAAATTGTAGTCCTTTGAACATTATTTACAGAATGGGAAACGATTGTTTGTAGAGAGAAGATTTGTGAGTTCCCCTCCCACTTTGAACATTAATCAGCATAAAACTCCCTCTTTTAGAAGTGAAACATCTGTTATTTGGTTTACTGGTAACAATCTCAAAAAATTATTTGGCTGAAAAGTCCAAATAAACTCAACACAATAGCCTGTCAATGGTTTCAAGATAGTTTCATAGAAGAGCCAGGTTTTGGTTTGTCTACAAGGAAAGCGTGGTATGCATTATATGTTAGATTTAAACCAGTGTGCTTCCCTCTTCTGTGCCTCTTCTGGCTAAGCATTGTATCAATAAAATGCTCCACTTTCTCATGGATTGGTGTTTAGCCATCATGATGCTGATTCATAAAAATATAGTGTATTCAAGCAATGTACAATACAGTATTCCTTAGGAAATTCTATCACAATGGTCATCATCCAGTCTGTTATATTGCTTTCAGGTCAATTCTAACCAGAGATGTATATGAAACAACAATAAAAACATCACTGAATCCCACAAGTTTCTGCCAAACCACTTTGGATCCACCACAGTTACAGAAACAAAACCTGAAGTGTTTTCATTGCTTTTGGTTTGGTCAAAATGAAATTCAAAAGGTTCCCACTGTATTTTACAGATCATGTAGGCAAGGCTGATATATGTTGTCCCCACTCTTCCTCCTCCCCATGGCCTGCAAGGTAGCCCGCCTATTTCCTGTTTTCCCAGAATCTTCCCTCCCTCCCTCCCTCCCTCCCTCCCTCCCTTAGAATAGAATAGAATAACAGAGTTGGAAGGGACCTTGGAGGTCTTCTAGTCCAACCCCCTGCCCAGGCAGGAAACCCTACACCACTTCAGACAAATGGTTATCCAACATCTTCTTAAAAATTTCTAGTGTTGGGACATTCACAACTTCTGCAGGAAAGTTGTTCCACTTATTAATTGTTCTAACTGTCAGGAAATTTCTCCTTAGTTCTAAATTGCTTCTCTCCTTGATTAGTTTCCACCCATTACTTGTTCTACCCTCAGGTGTTTTGAAGAATAGTTTGACTCCCTCTTCTTTGTGGCAACCCCTGAAATATTGGAACACTGCTATCATGTCTCCCCTAGTCCTTCACTTCATTAAACTAGACATACCCAGTCCCTGCAACTGTTCTTCCTATGTTTTAGCCTCCAGTCCCCTAATCATCTTTGTTGCTCTTCTCTGCACTCTTTCAACATCTTTTGTACATTGTGGCGACCAAAACTGAATGCAATATTCCAAGTGTGGCCTTACCAAGGCATTATAAAGTGGTATTAACATTCACATGATCTTGATTCTATCCCTCTGTTTTTGCAGCCCAGAACCGTGTTGGCTTTTTTGGCAGCTGCTGCACACTGCTGGCTCATATCTAAATGGTTGTCCACTAGGACTCCAAGATCCCTCTCACAGTTACTACTATTGAGCAAGGTACCACATATATGGTACCTGTGCATTTTGTTTTTCTTCCCTAAATGTAGAACCTGGGGCCGTTGATCTCGCTATTGCAATCTTGCGAGATCCGGCCATGAATGGTGTGCATGGGCTTTTAATGTTTTTATAATGTTTTTAAATAATTTTTCTATGTTCATTGTTCGCATTATTTTTGCTGTAAGCTGCCCAGAGTCCCTTGGGAGTTGGGCGGCACAGAAATGCGATAAATTAAATTAAATTAAATTAAATTAAACCTTGTTTTTTTCACTGTTGAATTTCATTTTGTTAGATAATGCCCAATGTTCAAGTCTTTCAAGATCCTTCTGTATTTTGAGCCTATCTTCTGGAGTGTTGGTTATTCCTGCCAGCTTGGTGTCATCTGCAAATTTGATGAGTTCCCCATCTATCCCCTTGTCCAAGTCATTGATGAAGATGTTGAAGAGTACTGGGCCTAAAACAGAGCCCTGGGGTACTCTACTGCATTCTTCCCTCCATGTAGATGTAGTTCCATTGAGGACTACATGTTGAGTGCAGTTGATCAGCCAGTTACGAATTCATCTGGTGGTGATGCTGTCTAACCCACATTTTTCTACTTTATCTAGTAGTAGGTTATGGTCTACTTTATCAAATGCTTTACTGAAGTCCAAGTAAATTATATTGACAGCATTCCTCTGGTTCACTAATTTTGTCACTTTGTCAAAGAATGCAATAAGATTAGTCTGGCATGATCTGTTTTTGACAAACCTATGTTGGCTTTTGGTTATTACTTGGTTTGCTTCTAAGCGGTTGTTTGATTATCTTGTCCAGAATCTTCCCTGGTATTGAGGTCAGGCTGATAGGTCTGTAGTTTCCTGGATCTATTTTTTTTTCTTTTTTTGAAGTTGGGAACTACATCAGCTCTTTTCCAATCCTCTGGCAGTTCCCCCATGCTCCAGGATCTTTGAAAAATATAGTTCAGTGGTTCTGAGATCTCGTCTGCCAGTTCCTTCAGAACCTTGGGGTGTAATCCATCTGGTCCTGGTGAATTGAACTCGTCTAGGGTAGACAGGTGTTCACTTGTCATTTTCTTCTCTATTTTAACTTGTGTTCCTAATCTGTTTTTTTGTGGTGCTGTTTTTGATAGGTTGGAGTGTTTTTTCCTTTTGTGTATAAGTAGTTCTGCTTTCTCCCTGTTGCTTGTCACCTTCTTGCCACTTTCTCCCAGTAATGGGCCAATTGTTTCCTTGACTTTTTTCTTGTTTTTAATATGTTGGAAGAAGCTTTTTTTGTTATTTTTTACTTTAGTCACAAGCCTTTGTTCATTGTGAGCCTTAGCTTACCTTACTTCATCTTTACAGGCTTGGGATACTTGTTGATATTCTGCCTTAGTTATTTACCCCTCTTTCCACTTCTTATACTTGTCCTTTTTGTCTTTCAATTTGTAAGATAGTTCTTTATGCAGCAATGCTGGTTTCTTTTGAGATCTATTATTTTTCTTCTTTATTAGTATTGTGCTAGACTGGGCTTTTATAATCTCACTTTTTAAACATTTCCCAAGCTTCTTGAGTTGTTTTCCCCTTGAGGATTCCCATCCATGGAATCCTTCTCAAGCTCTCTCTAAGTTTATTGAAATTAGCTCTCTTAAAGTCCAAGACTCTAGTTTGACTTTGTTCTACTACTTGTGTTTGCATAATGTTGAATTCCAATATTGCGTGATCACTTGCCCACAAGGTTCCTGTAGCTTCAACACCTTCTATCATTTTGTCTCTGTTAGTGAGAATTAAGTCCAATATGGCTGATCCCCTTGTTCCCTTCTCTACTTTTTGGGAAACAAAGTTATCTGCTAGGTTTGTTAGGAACCTGTTGGATCTTCCACTTGGTGCAGAGTTTATCTCCCAGTTGATGTCAGGGTAGTTAAAAAACCCCATTACTATTGTAATGTGCTTCCTACATATCTTAGTTAGCTGACTAGCAAAAAGTTCGTCTACTTCCCCTGTTTAGTTGGGTGGTCTATAGTATAGACCTATGGCAATGTCATTTTCCCCTCTTTAATATTGACCCAAATGCATTCAAGATAATTTTCATCATTGTTGTGCTCTATTTCTGTAGAGATGTAGTTATTTCTTATATAAGAAATAACTAACTTACTTACTTACTTCCTTTGCCACCATATGTTGCCTAGATATGTGGGGAACCTATGTGGAAATTTTTCCTCACCAATTTTTCCAGTCCCTCCCCACCTCCACTCTCTCAGCTACCGAAGTCCCAATGTCATATCCCACCAATTTTGTATTGTTTCTAGAACAGATCACCAAATCATCATTCAGAATCTGATCCAGTGATAAGCAGATTAGGCTACTTGTTTTACTTGGCAATGGAAAACATATGATATTATTTCTGCTTTATTTCATATACATTCCATCATGCTTTTTTTCTGTACTGTACTGTACTATACTTTTTTTATAGTTATAGAGATGATCGATTGATTTCCTCTTAGGCTCAGCTGTACCCAGGTCTACTTCTAATTGCTATTATTTGAACTATTTGAAATTATCCTTCTCTAGAATAATATCAAGAACACACACAACTACACTGGAATTAAACACATGTCATGTTTAAAATGTTTTTTTAGGTAGAACATTAGATGGTAAGTGTTAATTATTGATGTTTTCAGTGACAGCTATCACTTGAAATAATCATTTTGTACCAGACAGAAAAAGAGAAAAGATCATATTGCCTTAACTTGGTATTTTAACAAGGACAAAACTGCTGTCAAGAAAAATAAAAGCTGATTAATAACCAGGTAAAATCACAGGTTGTTTTATCTGTCTTTCCCAGCTAAGTGTTCTCTTAACACTTGACACAGCCTTGCAGGCAAACTTTGCCCTAGCTTCCTAATCAATAAGAAGAGACACTGAATGCGGTGTTACAAACCTAATTATTTTTTTTCCTGGACATTTGTCTCTAACTAAAAGGCACCTGACAAATAATCTTCCCTGTCCCTTGAGGTTAAAGGAATCCAGTCATTACATGCAAATTGTGTTTATATTGACCGTTTATGCTGCTCTTTGAAACCTTTTGGCATTTAAGCAACTAAACACCCAGCTGTAAATACCATCTTCCAAGCACTGCGGAAGTTCAGAATGATATTCAGCAGAGATCTCAGTTTCAAATGTGATTACACTCTGCTTTGCATGTTGACCCACGTTTAAGTATAAATAAATAGCAGTGAATTGTATTGGTTACATCCGTGGGCCCTCATCTGGGTTCACTTGTCAGACACGTAGCTTAACAAGGTATAGGCCAAGGTAAGGCAAGGAAACAAGCACTCGTTCCCCTCTGGGCCCTGCACTCTGAAGAGAAAATATCACATCTTCCCTTTGGCACAATACTTAGTAGGAGCATGGAAGGTAGAAAGCAAAGGCTTTTTAAAAAATGCACAGAAAGTGCAATGGAAGCTTAAAGTTGAATTGATTTATTATGACATGAACTTTCACACAGAAGGAACAACTTAGTCATAGGCCCAGAATGGTTGAGAAATTAATGCATACAGGTCAGTGTAGATTTAAGGAATAGAGATGGATAAACAAAGACCCCAAAGTTTAAAGCCAAAGATCACTGGAAGCAGCAGAATGCTCAAGAAAGAAGTAGCTTGGATCTCTGAGCTGGAATTTGCAAAGTCTGGGTCCGAACAATAAAAAGGCACCTACTCTCTGAGCCAGTCAACCATGATTTTGGAAGACAAAGTATGGCCTCTGTTCATGACCTTAAATACTCAAGTAAGTTCATACTGGAGAAAGTAATCTATCAATGGTTTCTTTCTGGTACATAATATTGGTTTCCTTTCCATCCCCAATGAGAACAAATCAGCCTATAGCAAAACCCCCAACTCAACTCGCCCAGAATCAAGGATTCATTGTTTCGCAGTCACCTTTGGGAAGATTGTTTGGAATGTTTATTAGGGCTGTGCAGCATATTGGACTGAATTAAAATAAGTGCTTTATAATGTATAGAGGCACAAATGTAGCACTTGTCTGTAACACTTTAAATTGCCTGTGTTTTGCCATGGGCTCCTGTGACTACTCTGTATAATTATCTCATGATTTTGAAATGCGGCTGCTCTGAAAATCTCCATAAAGATGCTATATTAATGTCAGATATATTTTGATGGTTGTGCTCATTTGGTTCTATGAGGAAGTTATTTGGTCAATATAGCTTCAGGTTCAAAAGGTTGTTTTATTATTTACAATATATACATGCATACAATAACGAACAGGGTGTCCTGTTGCATTTGTTACCCTAACTGTATGACTCAAATGTTGAGAGGAGAGAGAAGTTCACGTGTTGTCTTGTTGAGAGATAGGTGAGAAGAAGAACGGAAGATATCCAAGTGATTTCTGGGTAAGAGTCCAATAAGAGAATTCATTGGCTGATATAGTCACATGTGATGTCTGTAAAGACTTAACCCCTTCTGGTTCCTGGTACATCATATGCAAGCAATATCTGACAGACCCCTTTATTGCCAAGTGTGATGGAACAGCGGACAAAAATAATAATAAACAAAAGTATAAGAAAAATAAATTATAAGTACAGTCCAACTAATTTACAGGGGTTCCAATGTATTTCACAATGTACAGGTTTAGTTAAGAAATCAGCAATTTGGTCCTTGGTATTGCAATGAACAAATTCAACAAAACCCTTTTTAACTAGGTCTCTCACATTTTTATAACGTATATCAATATGGCGAGATCTGAAGCTGACATCATCCCTGACCGAAGAGGCTATGACGGACTCATTGTCCTCGTGGAGAGTGATAGATAGTGAAGGTTGTGTCCAAATGTCTGAAACTAATTTGTATATCCATGTGAGAAGTGTGCAAGCGTCAGAAGCACTGGCATATTCAGCTTCGGCCATGGAATTAGCAATGAAGTTTTGGCGACAAACACGCCAGTCAATGGGACAACTATTTAGGAAGTATATAAAGCCTGATGTGCTTTTTCTTGATTTTTCATCCCCTGCCCAATCGGCATCTGAATAACAGATAGGTTCTGGGGTGACCCTTTCATCAGGTTCTAATAATAAGACCATATCTTTTGTATTATGCAAATATCTGAGTAACCTTTTCATAGCAACCCAATGTTGTTCTTTAGGCTCATCTACTTGTCTAGATAAGAAATTTGTACGATATAACGGGTCTAGTCCATTTGCTGATATAAAGGAGTGATCCTATGATGGATTGATATTGAGTTTTATCATGATGCTTGTTACCGTCTAGATAAGCAATTTTATTATAGTCAGTGCGCATGGGTGTATCTGTGGGGTTGCAGTCTTCCATGCCACATCTTTGTAGCAGGTCTTCAATCTTATCCTTTTGTGAGAAGCAAAAGCCTCTATCAGTTTTAAAAATTTGTATGCCCAGATATTGGTCGACATGACCTAAAGTCTTTAAATTAACATGTTCTCTTAATTTGTTTGCAAATTGTTCGCTGGATTGTTTGTTGGGCCCAATATAAATCAAATCATCAACATAGATTGAAATAATTTCTTTTCCCCTTCATAAGGTTTTGTCATTATGCACTGGTCGGATCGAATATAATATAATAATAACTTTATTTACGGTCACAGACCAAAATGCAAGCATAGCTACAGAAAAACATAGAGAAAACAACATCACGAACAGCCGGCCACCAGAAGCCCCTGCCGAGAGGGACCACAACACTCTCCTCTAGTGGTTACGGCTCTTAAAAAATTTTTTGAGACCTGAGAGGTAGTGTATGAGGAACCATCCCCTAAACAGTACAAGGCCAAATCACTAGCATTGGGCCCACAGAGATCTGTCTCTAAGAGGGACATCAAACTAGTCCTGTCTACGTTGTACATAGGACAGTGTAGAAGGATGTGCTCCACAGTCTCGACCTCCGCTCTATCACAGGGACATAGCCGCTCGCCCATCGGGAGCCTCTTGAATTGTCCGTCCAGCAATGCTGAAGGCAAGACGTTAAAACGGGCAAGGGAGAAGACTCTTCTATACTTAGGGATGGTTAGAGTATAGAGATATGAAGCCATCCTCAGTCCATAATTATTAAATTGACTGAAGATCAGAGGGGAGCAGGTTTTATTAGCTCTGGCTCTCAGGTATTGCAGGTCTATGTCCACAAGCCGTTGGACTACCCTAGATTGGGCGTCTTTAAGGCCATAGTCTCCCATGGCATCCCCCAAGAAGCCTAATAGGTGGAATTTCTTCGTCAGTTCCCTCTCCCATCAATTCTACCTTTAATTTGATGTTGTATTGGTTTTGTATGAGAGTGTAAATTTTTTTTATTTTTTGAAAGGCTTGAGATTTTTCAATAAGGGTATAGATATGTCCAAAATGACTGAAATCATTGACTAAGTTCAAAAAATATTTGCGTTTCCCCAAAGAAAGTGGAAAGGGGCCTACAATGTCAATGTGTACCAATTCGTATATGTGTTTTGATCGTCTAGTGCTGGTGTGGGGAATTGGGGCTGCCTTTGATTTTGCAGCTTTACAAATCTCACAGTCAAGTTGGATAGGGCAATCCTTAGTGCATATGCCTTGGGAAAAAAAATTGAGTATTGTCTACAGCAACAGTATTGGCATGTGCTAAACATCTGTGTAATAAATGGGCACAATTATCGTGTAAAGGTTCACCTATATGAGTTTGAATTTTTGTTTTCGAGGTTTGTTGGTTTTGTGATGTGGGTGAAGTTGGAGAGAGGTGTGGTGTGGTGTGTTGGGCATTATGTGAGTCGGAAGTGTCATGTGTATTGGTATGGTAAGGTGTGGTACCTTCGTGGTGGGTGTCAGGGGTACAGTCGGGATGATTGTCAGGATCAGGTCTCGATGAGGTAGTTGAGTCGTGGGTGAGGAAGATGTAAAGGAATCTGGAATAAGAAAAGATAAATCATTAATGACAGAAATATTGGCAATAATAGTGTTATCATGTTTGGATTTTATAAAACCGTGTTGATCATCAAGAGATACTTTAAAACTGATTTTACCTAATGTTGAAGTACTCAAAATATTGTGGCCAAAGGTAGGTGTATATAGCATTTGACTAATTTCCCTTATACCGGGTGTAAAGATAGATCCTTCATATTCAACTGTATTGGAAGTACCATTTGCTGCTGTAATAGAAATATTGGTTGGGAAAATATCATATAATATGGATTTGTCATTGGTGGTATGGTGTATGCTTCCAGAATCGATGACCCATAGGTGCGTGGTGTCACACAGGTATTGTTGGGTGTTGGGAAAGATGCCAAGTGTTTGGGATTCGGAGTTAGAATATATAGATTGTTCAGTAAGTTGTCCCCTTCTGTCTTTATAATCTTTGTGTGTGGGACCCTTTCTAATGTAAATTTCAGTGTGCATGGATCTTTTAGGTTCAGTATGTTCTTTGATAGTATGATATCTTTTGTTAGTCTTGTCTGTAGGGGTGTATCCCCTTGTGTCATGAGTGTGGGTGGTGTTATCACCGTGTGAAGGATGGGAGTTGTAGGTATGATAATGTCCTCTATAGTTACAATAATTAAAATTATTTTGATATTGAGAGGGGTGGTTCTGCCAGTTTTGGTAGAAGGGTTTGTGTGAAGAATGGGAAGGATGGGAATCATGTTTAGGGTAAAAGGAGTGGTCAAAAGAAGTAGGGTATCTATCAGTATGGTAGAGTCTTCTATCATAGAGAGGTTCAGATGTATGTTTATAAGCATTAGATCATCTTCTATCTTCATCTATTAATTTGGATTTGATTTCAGCAACAGTGTACATGTGGGGGGGGGGGGTAAGGAGTGGAGACTATTAATGAATCCTGACCAACCAGGAATGTGTTTAATAGAATTAAAAATGATACCAATCATGGCAGTTTCAGGTACAGGATGATTGCGTTGAATCAGTTGTTTTCGCATGGATTCGAGGTGGAAAAGATGTTTTGCCATAGATGTGCCAGGTTTATATATGGTGCTATAAAAGTCACCGGCAAGATTAGTGATAGTTGCAGGTGAGGGTTTGTTGTAATGGTTTTGTAAGTATTGCCATACTTCTTGTGCAGTAAAACCTGTAGGTATAGAATGAACAATATCACTTTCTAAAGTTGACATAAGAGTGGCATAAACACTATTGTGAAGAAAAGTTAAGTCAGATGACCAAGGTTTGTTAGGGGGAGATTCAATAATAAGAAATGTGCCTTCTCTTAAAAGATGTAAATGAGTTTCATGTTCCCAAGTAGGGAAATTATTACCTGAGGTTTGTAATTTTTTGAAGTTTGGTGATAAAGGTAATGGGCCATGTTGTTTAAAATGTTGCAAAACAGTTTCAATTTCTAAAGATAAATTTACATTAGTAGATAAAGACAAAGAATTATTAGTTTCAATATTTAAATCATTACAGTTTACAGTAATAGAAGGCTGAAATAAGTTACTGTTAGCAGAGCCAGGTAATTGAACGTCAGATTGTTGATTGGAGTCGTTAGGTGTGAGAGAAGATGTTGTAGGTGATTCAACGATAGGAGGAACAATGGAGGTGGTGGTTGTAGTTTGATCCGAAAGAGCTGCTGCGATGGCGTCAGCTGCTGTAGGAGGTAGGTTGGCTTTTGATGCAAAGGCTGCAAAAATTGTGTGAATTTGTTGTTTGGATGGGGCATCTGTAGTGTTGGAGGTGGCAGCAGCAGCGGCGGTGGCGGCATCTTCTGCGATAAGGGGGGAGCGAGGAGGCGGCTGCAAAGACTGAAAAGGATCTTTTAACATTGGAAACAATATTGGTATCAGTAGAAATATTTGCAGCTGCTGCAGCTGCAGCGGTATAGATGGGGAGGTCTGTGGCGGCGGCAAAAATAGAAAAGTTCCAAAAATTGAAAAAAAAATTGGGAGGATTCTAACTCGGTGCTCTGGATGAAGAAGGTAGACAATCAGTCTGAATATCTCCAGTTGTGGGGTGGGTAGGAGGAAGCGTGGGGGTAAGGGGGTTGGTTGAGACCTTATGGTCTGAAGTGGTAGACGTAATTTCGTTTAAAGTGTGGTCATATAAATTGTTGGCCATTTTGTAGACTGCATGGTGGGGTATGGGAGCGGCCATTTTGTCGGCCATTTTTGAAGCCATGTTTTCGGGGAAGGTGGAGGCCATTTTGGAAGCAATAAAGTCAACAGGTGGTGAGGGAGGATTTTTAATAAAATGGGTGTTTAAAAGTTCAGTCTGGGAATCTATGGGTTGAAGCAAAAAAATTGTTGTTTACCAGATCTGGTGAAGTTGAAAGGGTGTTTAACAGTTCAAGAGTTATTTGAGGAGTCCAGCCTGCATTTAGCAGGCCTGTCGCATGTAAAGCTTGATATAAATGCTGTTTTGGAGAAGTTTGAGAAAATAAAAATTGGTCTGAAGTTATAGGATTGGAACATACAAGGGATTCAGACGGTTGAAGTCCTTGTTGATAGTCATAAGGTGGAGTAGAATTGAGATCGAAGCAAGGTTGTTGTAAGCGTGGTTCTGATCTTTCAGTGTTTGGGTGAAGAGAAGAAAAATTTGGGTCCTTTAGTGAAGAGGTTTGTACTTGCTGCGTAGCTTCAATAGAAAGTTTTTTTAGTCTTTTGGATAATGATTGAGGCTGTTTTGTTAAGGATACGGTTAATGCATCAATCTCTTGTAAAGATAATTCGTTCAGGTTCAAGGATTCCATGTTAGGAAAAATCATTCTGTGATATTAAAATTTACAAAAAATATTCATAGACCTGAGCAATAATTTTCCATCGTCTGCTACCATTTGTCAGATATATTTTGATGGTCGTGCTCATTTGGTTCTATGTGGAAGTTATTTGGTCAATACAGCTTCAGGTTCAAAAGGTTGTTTTATTATTTACAATATATACATGCATACAATAACGAACAGGGTGTCCTGTTGCATTTGTTACCCTAACTGTATGACTCAAATGTTGAGAGGAGAGAGAAGTTCACGTGTTGTCTTGTTGAGAGATAGGTGAGAAGAAGAATGGAAGATATCCAAGTGATTTCTGGGTAAGAGTCTAATAAGAGAGTTCATTGGCTGATATAGTCACATGTGATGTCTGTAAAGACTTAACTCCTTCTGGTTCCTGGTGCCTCATATGCAGGCAATATCTGACAATTCATGCCCCCAGAATAGGAAGCATTGCACAGCCATATACTTATTATATTAAATCATTATTTGTTTCGTTATTCAAAAGCTAATATAATTCTATAATCTAGGAAAATGCATGCATTTGTTCTGCACTGCAGGACAGTAATGCGTGGCCTCCCACTGTGGGAGTCTATAGGGAGGGCCAATGACGAAAGGAGCATCAGAACAACTAAACACAAGTCCTGCCTTTTTGAATATGATATCACCTATTCATATATAAGGGACAGAATGTGCATCACAATGTTTCCACCTGATCATCAGCATTTTCACAAAGCTATTGGATTCTACAAGTGCATCTATCTCCAGTTGTGGGTGGCAACTCCCATCATCCCTTATTGCTCCTGTTGGCTAGGGCTGGTGTGAATTAGAATTCAGTAACATCTGGGAAAACCACATATTCCTTACCCTTGTTGTACAGTAAGCACTGAAATCAAGAAATATTCCATGCGTTGTCTCCTTTTGGGTTGTGTGTGCATGCGTATTCATCACGGCAATCTGTTTTGACATGGTACTTTGACCTTTTCACTTCAAATACCTCCTATACATTTTGAATAGAAATAAAAATTTTGTTCTGGGAATAAAAGGAACTGAAAGATGCTGATTCATGAACAGACACATGCGAGGTGATATTCTAATAAAGCAGAAATGTCTGTGTTCTGTTGTATTTATCAATCCTTCTGCAATGCAGTGAAGGACAATAAATTAGTGCTAATGGAACATTGTCCTCAGCATGTGCTAGTAATTTTTCCTGTCCAGACAGTTTTAGATTACGTTTAAATTGGTTTTAGGAAATCCTAAATTTGTTTCCCAAAAGTAAAAGGGAAGCTGTTTAGGACACGCAGCAGCTGTTTAGAGAGGTAGACAAGGAGAAGTGGGCCACAGTTTTCTATTTATTTATACATCCTTTACAAACAGTCTGGATAGTGATCAATCCTATGATCCAGTTTTTGAAAGGCTAGTAGATATTTATTCCAAAAATAAGAATTAGAAAATGGGAAGGGGGCAGTAGAACTATTAATAATAGTTTAAACCAATAGAGTGCAGCATTATTTAAAATTAAAGTTGAAAATTATTAATCTATATATATAAAAGCGAAAACCATTCACGCATTAATCACGAAATCTCGACAACCATAAAGCCTACAAACTTAAAATTTGCCACCTTTGTTCCTCTTGGCTTCTTGGTGCTCACTAAGAAAGGATTTTTCAAAATGACCATCAGAGCATTAGTATTTCCTAAATTAGTATAACACGCTCTGATACTAATTAATTAGACATTCTACTCCCCCTCCCAACTTGAAAATAACTCTGGAGAGAATGGGATAGCATAGGACAGGCTTCTGTGGGACAAATCTCATGGAGAGAAGGGGCTAGAAAGGCATAGGAGATGTTTCTGTGGGGCAAGGCTGAGGGAGAGAAGGGGAGAAGAAAGGCTTCTGTGGGGCAAGCCTGAGAGAGAGAAGGAGAGAGGCTTCTATGGGGCAAGTCTGAGGGAGAGAAGGGGATAGGAGAGGCTTCTTTGGGGCTAGCCTGAGGGAGAGAATGGGAGAGGAGAGGATCTATGGGGCCAGCCTGAGGGAAAGAAGGGGTAGGATAAGAGAGGCTTTTGTGGGGCCAGCCTGAGGGAGAGAAGGGGATAGGAGAGGATCTATGGGGCCAGCCTGAGGGAGAGAAGGGGATAGGAGAGGATCTATGGGACCAGCTTGAGGGAGAGAAGGGGATAGGAGAGGATTCTTTGGGGTTAGCTTGAGGGAAAGAATGGGAGAGGCTGATTGTAACTACTCATTAATTTTCAAACTCTGTCAATTTATCAAACCCCATCACATAGTTTCGTAGCAAAGCACGGGTATCCAGCTAGTAGGTTAATAATAGTCCTCTGAATTTAGTGAGACTTAGTAATTTTTCATTGGACTGAAAGAACATGATAACACTTGATATCTGCCATCATAGCCTCTTCCTGAAACACAAATGCCATATTTGTGTGGGTGTAACTGAATCTGGTGAATTTTGATAAAACAGTATCTTTTACATCACGGATGCACAGCAGTGGTCTCACTAGTGCAGCTGAATAAAGCCTAATGTGGTTTGCCATTTTAAATTCTTAAGTATTTCTGAGAGCAAATAGCATTTTAGCTTTGGCTGCAATGCATTGCTAACGAAGAAAGAATCCAAGACATTAAAAAACGAGGCTTAATTTGGATCAGAGTTAAGCTCTAGAACCAGTTTTTATCATGTGAATATAAATAAAAAGCGAGATTTAGTAAGTACATCTATGATTTCTCTCACTGTTAAGCAAGTATACTACTTAACACAGCCAAGTGGTGAGGCTGAGGATTGAGTGAAGAAAAAAAAGAGATGTTTCCTCAGATGTTTTCTCAGAAGCTTTAGTTCTCCAGTTCCAGGAAACAGTATATTACCAAGTCCATTTAGCTCTTGGGAAGTTTCATATGACATTTTAATGTAATAAACATGTAGTACCTCTACTTCCCCATCCTCTATGAAGATGAAAAAGGGCCCAGGAGCTTGGCAAACCTCACTTAGCAATGTTTCACTGAGCAACCTAAATTTTGGGCTCAGTGCTGGTCATAAGTCGAGGATAACCTGTATAAAGGGACATAACTTTTTTTTACTATAAATTGGATACTTTAAATCATGCAAACCAACAGGCAATGTCCTTCTGTTTAAAAGAAGACAGTACAGAAGAGTATGACTCATTAATCTCCTCACACATCCCTAAAAGGCAGAGAGCTTTCTCAAACAGAACATTCTGCTATCTGCCCTTCATGAATGCTGAGGGTAGAGCATTAAATCAAGCTAACATAAAAACGGTCTAATATGTCAGCCTAGATAGTTGGGGTAGGTAGGCTGTAGAGACAAAGTTATTATTAGCCAACCCTCCACATATATGACTAGAAACTGAACTCCTATCCCCTTGTAAATCCATATTGGAGGGATGTTATCTGAGTAGCTCATACAGCTGGTGTTCGTCCTCCACATTCTCTTTCTCCATGGTTCTCTTTGTAATTTTTCTTCTAGAATTTCTTCTAGAATTTCTAGAAAAAACAGCATTGCAAAGAAGACTTTTAGCCAAAGACTGAGGAAGAACCACATTTCTCCTTCAATGTAAACTAGACTTATTTCCAAGTTAAATTCAGCCACAGACCACTATGGCTTGTGTAACAAACTATGTTTAAAATGAGGCACAATTCATAATCGTAAGACACCCTTAATAGGAGAGAATATCTGTAGCTCAGGGTTGAACTGTAGGGTGCTTGGTGTTGTCTGAAGTTGTCTGTTTGCTTGCAGACATTTCATAACCCAAGCTAGGTAACATCTTCAATGTGAGGGGAAAAAATCACTTTCTTGCATAAAATATACCTACTTTGCCTCAGATTTCATTCAACTAATATAGCAGGGGTCCCCAACCCAGGCCACAGATCAGCTGGAGGTGAGGGGTAGGCGAGTGAGCGAAACTGAAACCATCCCCCTCCCTAATCCATGGAAAAACAGTCTTCCACAAAACTGGTCCCTGGTGCCAAAAATGTTTTTTTTTGGGGGGGGGGGGTTATTTATTTATTTATTTATTTATTTATTTTATTGGTTCGATTTATATGCCGCCCTTCTCTGGAGACTCAGAGTGGCTTACAATGCATTAAGCAATAGCCTTCATACTTTTGTATATACCTGCTTAGTAGGGCTTTCGGCCCCCCCAAGCGGTGTTCTTTTTTATACAAAGTCAGCTTATTGCCCTCACAATCCGGGTCCTCATTTTACTTACCTCGGAAGGATGGCAGGCTGAGTCAACCTTGAGCCTGGTGAGATTCGAACTTGCAGTAATTGCAGGCATCTGGTGCTACTTAACAGCACTTTAGTCTGCTGTGCCACCAAGGCTCTTTGCAGTATAACTATCATCTCTGAGCATTCTAAAGGTAGCTTCAAGTGGCTGATAGTTGCTTAATTTTTACTATCCTTCCCTTACCATATCTGAATGACAGTATGGTGGCAAAGAGACATAGAAAACACCTTATCTCATTTCTGCTCTCTATTTATCTCTATTTGCTTGGCAATCCCTAATAGAATTCACAATTATAATCCTGAAAACATGACAGTAGTACGAGAAACAGAAATATTTTTTTCTGACCCATAGAGGACAGAAAGAACAGACAGATGTGGGAGATAAAAGTCCAATGGAAAAGGGTGAGTGTGGGCAAGAAGAGGAAAGTGATAAGTGCAATGCCAGGAATGGGCATAGATTCACTTCTGAAGGAAAAGTTACCTCTAACAACATTGCTGATGTTTAGTTTCCACAAGTCACTTTTAAAAGTCTGATTGACAGTTGGACATTGTTATTATTTTTCCATTACACATGAAAAGAGGTAAACACTTTTAGTATATGTTCAATATCCTTCTCTGATCGAAGAACCCTTCTGATGAATCATAGATACAGAAGGTGTTTAGGTCAGTTTTGAGATCTCTCTTGAAAAAAATAAAAATATATTTTTTTCATATACATGTAATGTACGTAGGGTATCTAAGACCATAATTTCCATGTATCTTTCAAATTCCGTGATTCTGTGTGTGATAACAAATAATGACCTTTTTAAATATGCCAGATTTAGCTTCCTCGGACTAGGGATAAAAGCTTGAAAAGGAATAGGGAAAGCTTAAAAGCTGCTTTCATTGTCTACATTTTAAATTCGCATTAGCATAAAGTTTCTGCTTGTAAGGGACAAAGGCCAACTCACAAAGGCTAAATTAGAGATAAAAGAAATAATTTGCAAACCTTATATCAAGCCATCCCTTTGTTCCTCTGACAAAATTCGCTTTAAAGTTTGAATCAGAACACAGAATCATTTCAACATCTGTAGCAGCCATTAAATTGTACGTCCCTAGAGCTATTTCAAAGCACAAGTTTTCAAAGACGGGCAGATGCATCTCTTAATGATGTTAGCGACCCAGTTTGTGTTCTCTTCTATCCTACATAAAGATAGAATGGCATATTCTTTAGGAAGATACATGATGAAAAACATCATTTAAATCCCGCTGCTCACTTTCATTCATGGATTACGATAACTATACTTTCATGCCAGATTATGGGATGAGAAATTTTAGAATAAAATCAGATATATCAGAACTTGCCAATAGATGTTAAAAATTGCCTTTCCATGAAGACTTCCAATATTTCTGTCTCCCAATCTCCGCTCCCACAAGTTGCTTACCCTTTTTTTTTTTTTTGTTAAAGAAAAAAAATATTTTCATCTGGGAATCAAGGCACCGAAAAGATTGTTTCCTTCTAGACCAGGAGTTGGAAACTATCTGGTCCTTTTATGACTTATGGAATTCAAGTCCCAGAATACCTGAACCAGTCATGACTTAGGAATTCTGGGAGTTGAAGTCAAGTCATAAAGGGGCCATAGTTCCCCACCTCTGTTCTAGACAGTGTACATTTACCCCAAATTCTGAGCTGATTTTCTGTAATTGTCTTCTTAATGTCCCTCTGTAATAATGCAAAATGGGAAATTAAATGAAAGTAAGGGTCTCTCTCATTCTGGCTGCAGAATGCTTTTCTTATCGACATCTATTTTACTGGGTTTTCAGCACAATAGTAGATACAATTTTGTACTTTGCAAGCATTGGAGAATTAGGTTGTTTTTATTCTCTGCCTGTTGTATTTTCCTGCTTTTTCACAATATCAAATCACAATTCTTTGATATTGTGTATTCCCTACTTCTGTCTTTAGTTTAGGTTGCTTTGTTATCATTTTATTCTGCTTTTACATTTTTTTTAAATCCTGGGCCAAAATCTATCCCCTGATTTTCTGAACATAAGGAGAGGCTTCAATATTTGAATCAATGTTCAGGCTGATTTGTATTTCTGTTCACAGTGGATTTGAGCTTATTTTATTATGGATATTGGTCACTGACACTGATGTCATAATTGTTTCTGTTACACATCTCTTCCTTGTTTGTCAACTAGACCCATGAAAAGGCTCAAATGGGCATATAGTTTCAACTAAGACTTCAGAAAAGTGTTCCTTAGATGATGCTGGTGTGCAGGTACAGAAAAAAAAATTCTACCTAATATAGTCAAGCAAACAGCCTTCTGGGTCATTCCATGTCAAGTGGTCTGGGGCTCCCAGGTCAACCAACACGGATTTTGATGAAATTTGGTGCAAAAATGCACACACATCCCCAATGAACATTGGTAAAGTGTTATGTGTGCCGATGCAATACTTGCGGAGATATAGGCATTTGTATGACCCCATACCACAGCCTTCAACAGTATAACTCTGAGATTTCAGCAACTTTGAGACATAATATCTACGGTAATATTTTGTGGAGAAAAACAAAACTTGGCCACCTTGTACAACTTGTTGTGCTCTATTAAACAAAATAATAAAAGCATTCTCATGAGCGATCTCCATCTAGATAATTGGGAGCAAAGTTGGCTAAAAATGACTGCGGTGCAAAAAAAGGGTAAAGTTTGGCTTCTTATATCTCTGGAAGGAAAGGTATGAGAAACATGAAAATTTGTGCATAATAGCTTAGCAATACATGGTTTTAGAATATAAAATTTCATTCTCCTACTGCTTTCCAATAGTTCACAAATTGAGTGTAAATTTGACGTTTTTTGTAAAAATGCCAAAAATAGGGTATTTTCAGCCCGCTTTTACAAAAAAAGACCTTCTGGAAACCCTGTTAAATCATTAGAAAGAGCATGTTTCAAAACCCCTAAAAAAGTAGATTTGGTGTTTCATTGCTGATGTATAAAGCCCTAAAAATAGGGACAAAGTGGAGGACGTTGTATGGCAATGTCACATGCATTCTATTATTGTTTCATCTTGTTTGTTTATATAGACATCATTACTACTATTATATTGCATTGGTCCATGGTGACATTGTCACTACCAGTTTAGGCACTTGACCCAGCAACCCCATTGCCATAGGGGGCACACCCGATAGCTGTGCAATACCAGCCATAAGTGGGTTTCTTGGTTCACGATCCCAAGCCTGTAGTTTGGTTTCTTCCTTTAGGTTCCAAAGCCTTGTGTGGGTATCTGTCCAGCTCCTAAACTGCCGATTGGGAAGCTTATCCTAGGTTACCAAGCCTAAAGTGGGTATCTTACATGGTTTCCAAGCCGAAGTCCATACGTATGAACTACCAAATTCCAACAATCACTTATTTATTATTGAATTTAAGCACCACGTTCTTTAGCATCACTTCTGGAGGGTTTGCATTCCTGAGCCAAAAGAGTTCCTAAAAATGGATCCCTTGGGATACAATGGAAACAAGGTAATCTGGAAAAGTTGCTGATTAGTGAAGAAGTGATTGTGAGGGGTAATATTCCTATACCAACAAAGCATCCAGAAGCTGAGTATGGCTGGCATTTCTGTTTCAAGGATGAACAACCTGTGGCTAGAGACGGTTAACTATGTACCATATGTTTAGCCTTGATTCTAGAGAAGCTGGAAGTTGTAATTTAGTGTATCTGTCATGGCACTGGTTATGTAGTTCTGGCTTTATATAATCTTGGAAGAGTTGACTATAGGCTACATTGGATAATTTTCTTCTTTCCCTACTTCTTGCATTCTGGTTAAGGTGTCAACAATAGCCTGTACATACCGTGTTTCCCCAAAACTATGACATGTTCCGATCGCGTGCAAAGTGCGTGCGCAAAGCAAACAGGTGGTAACACCGGTTAGAACCCACCACTGATTATCATATATTACTTCAAGGACATCACACAGGTGCTGCCACCTGCTGTGAGATACACACACACAAACATACAGAGAGAGAGAGAGAGAGAGAGAGAGAGATCTCAGGATTTCAGAAGAAAAATAAGCAGCATGTGCTTCTCACACATGCAAAATCACAGATGTTTTCACCCATTCTTGGTTTTCTTGAGCATTTACAGCAGGAAGAGTTTAATGAGCACAGTAGTATTTAAAGGGGAGGGAAGGCTATTGTCATGCAGTAATTAGGCCTTTGTGTAACAGCTGACATTTTGCATGTTTACATCTCAGATTGTCTGGTGCTGCTAAAATCAGCCACCCGATCTGGACAATGCAATATGTGTCACTGGCTTAGGCAAAGTACAAACTAATAAAAATCTTCACAGGGCTTCAACTCGGGAGCCAATAAACCAGGAGATTCACTATCGATTGACAAAGCTTTATCAGAATTGTGTCAATCCTATCACTTGTTGACAAAATGTAGGGTGGCAGACTTGATTTGAATAGGACCACAAAAGGGGGGAAATACTTTGGAGTAACGTTTGCATCTAAGATCATTTTCTCATAAAACTAGAAGGCATTGCTAGGTTATTCTCTCTGCTTGTTGAATTTGTCTTAACAAGATCCCAGCTATTGGCTAAAGGGTATGTATGTCCTCTGAGAAGTAAATTTAATTAAAAAGCTAAAAAGACATAGTTATGGTATTTTTAAACTAGGCTACAATTTTATGCATATTTACTTGAGCTGAAATTAGTGGAGATTGTTTCCTACATGTTGTTTCCTTCATACATGTAGGATTGGATATTAACGGTTGCAAATAGAAATACCTCAAAGCTTCAGATCAAAGCAATAACTTTCTACTTTAAACAAGTAGTCTTTAAGTCAGTGAGCTTTACCTCTGAGTAGAAATTAATTTTAATGTACATCATACCAACTATTACATTAGACAGATGAGTTGGATAAATATGTCTAAGCTGTGATTGATGGGTTGGCTGGTTGATTAAATATGTACGGCTGCTCATCTTTTCTTTAAAAAAAACCCTGATATGGTGCTATAAATCCAGTGACTTAGTATATAATCTCTCTTGACATCTATTCAGAATGTCATCTGGCATCTGGCCTCTATCTTATAGTCTTTTCCAAATTTCCCAATCTTTTCCTTATTTTTATTGTTATAATTTGAACATATTCTAAACTAAACCAGTACATTCATAATTTCCATTGCATATTTTCCATAATGCATTAACATCAACTCCGTACGTAGATAAGTTTACAAATGTTAGGAGCAATATAGCAAGAGCTATCATTACCGTCTTTGGCAATGTTTGAAAATGAGGGAACTAGCTTTGCTTTCTTGTTTCCCTGGATTGCCATGGCCAATCATTGTGTGTTTGTGTGTGTGTGTGTATCTCAGTATCTTCAGTAATGAAAGTGCCTTTGAAAATTAAAATGTAAATTTTGTATTCTAAAGAGAACAACTATTTTATCATAAAAATGATAAAATAAGAATTCTGAAACCAAGGGATATAAAATGATAGTTTTCTACTACAGAATCCCACCTGGATGGTCTGCTTTTCCTGTTTTAATTGAAGTGGGATTTAAATGTGGAAGGAATAGATGTTTGATTGTTGCCATCTGCTGGTTGATGTTTCTGCAAAACTAAGGTTGGCTGTGCCATCTAGTGGTTTCTTTGGAGACTTTTGGTGGGTTCGTCTACTGAATCAATCAGCACCATAGATCAAGCCCATCTTCCAGGCAAACAATTCAAAGAAGTCTCATGCTGACCACAGGTATGGCAGGACTTTTCAGTTTGTTGTTTCAAAAAAGAAACAGAATCAGATTTATAATGTCATGGTTTGTGAAAACAGCAGCTGCATTCTCACAATTAAACAGGCATTCACAATATTCCTATTCATCTGTGGAATTCTCAGATCATTTACCCAGAATTTATCCCTACAGATCAGGGGTATGTTCTACTTACCTTTACTACCGGTTCACAATGGGGCAGCACGCACACGCTCGCTTCGCTCGTGCGCACAAACACTCTTCTACGCATGCGCAGAAGCATTTCGGTGATGTCGGGGTCGGTGGGTGGGGCCTCCCATCGGTTTTACTACCAGTTCTATAGAACCGGTGAGAACCAGGGGCAACCCACCACTGCTACAGATCTACTAAAACAGAAAAAGAAGGACATTGGAATATCCTGTCCAAACCTCAGCTATGTGAACACACACAAACACCCAAGCAAACTTGTGCCAATCCTGAAACATAAGAGATAGCTATGTCTAGTACATGGGAAAGGTTTTTAAGAGGTGTGTGTGTGAGTGTGTGTAAAATTAATTAAGTTAAATACACAGTCATGCCAGCTTTCTTCTAGGACACTCAGTGGAGAAGTCAGCAGGAAGTCAGAAGTCACTTCACTCCCACTGCTTCTTTGCCCAGCCTTGACTATTCTGTTAATGATATATATAAATCATATATATCATTCTGAAATAATATATATAAATAATATTTCATTTCAGATATATTTCCTTACCTAAAATGAGAATTTTAGGTAAGGAAATATATCCAAAATGATGACCCAAATGTGTAGTTCCAAATAAAATCTTATTTGAGTTAAATCAGCTGCTTATTATCTCGTTGAGAAAGATTTTGCAATTACAGACAAGTATTGGAGAAAGATCTTTTGGCCCCTGCACTAGCATATTGCCTTCTTTCTTCTCAGTTCTCTTCAGAATCTATATTCATTTTTTCCAAAAGTAAAGGGGCAACTGAAAGCTAGCCGATATTTGGAGGCTGAGAGCACATGCACATTATACCCTTAAACTCTTCTTCTCTTTTGCTGATTCCAGCTTAATATCTAAGCCTGCTTTAAAAATTCCTTTCCAGACTTAGAATCTTTCTCAGTGGCTTGCCTAGGGTTCATTCTGGACTACAGGCTACCATGACCTCCAGTAGACCACTACCCTATTGCTCTGCCCCTCCTAACCTACCATTCCAGAAAAGCAATTGCTAATTGCTCTCATTTCTACAGACAGTTCATATTTGAGATACTTAATTTTATATGTATGTATGTTTATGAAAGCTTTTGCAACCATTTGCAAAACTGAGAAAACAATAAATACAACACTACAACACTTACATTAAAACAATAGGTAACTCAAGAAAAAGAAAACAGCAATTAAAAACATAGCAAGTCTGCCATGATTTTCCCATATTTCAAGCCAGTATTCTACATGTCACTCAAGAGTTATAACTACTGTACTATTGAGATTCCTATGTCACAACAGTTTCTGCAGCAGAAATTAGAAAGTTAAATGTTTCTAATAATTAAATTGCTGCTGTTGATTCAAGTGAAGGCATGTTCTTTCCTCTGTGCAGAAGCCAAAAAAAAGTGTAAAGAGCTGCCTAGAAGAAAGTAAAGTATTATTGGAAGAAAAATCCAATCCAGTTCCAAGTTGGGTTCCAAGTCAGGGGGAAAACGCTGGAAATAAAATGGAGGCTGGCTACAAGGAAAGAAGATCTCTGTTTATTTGGATGCCAGAAACTTCAGTGACAGCAGGATGTTTCTGGGGTGGCTGACCAATTGGTGGGGTGAGTGGGTGGATTTTTATAGGATTCTAGGGTTTGGTGATTAAGATGCTCCAAGGGGTTGTGCAAAATAATGAGCCTTGTGTCTTTTGCTTTTCTAATGGTGAGGGGGTTAAGCCCCTCCGTGCCCTGTTTTGGGCAGCCCAGTGCTGCAGGAGGCCATCCAGGCCAAAAACGGGGCACGGGGAACCTTGTGCAGTCCCCCTGTGCCCCATTTTGGCTAGCAGAATGCTGCAGGAGGCTGTCCAGGCCGAAAACAGGATGTGGGGGAGGGGCGTGTGTGTCCTCCCCCCACCCGCCCAGCAGTGAAATCCAGCCAGATCTACCCAGCTCGCGTGAACTGGTAGGGCCGGCGGCAGGAGGCTCCACCATCCGCCTGGACGTCAGTATATCCCATTTTTTACCCTCTGCCCATACGCAGAAGAGGTGCACGTGCTCACATTTCTGAACTGGTAAGTGCATTTCACTACTGCCCCCGCCCCATTTTTGCTGCCAGAGGCACCGCAGGCCAGTCCTTTGATATTTCCAGGTGGCCCCATAGGCCAGATTTCAGCACCCCACATGCTGGATTCGGCCCACCGCCTTGAATTTGACATCCCTGGTCTAAAAAGTCATGTCTTGCTTTTGGAGCTAACTGGGGAACATAGATTTAGATTTAGAGTGTAGATTTTAGGAGTCTGTTTTTCTACTTTTTAAAAAATCCCATCAGCTCCAGCCAGTGATGGGATTCAAATAATTTAACAACTGGTTCTCTGCCTTAATGATTTCTTCCAACAACCAGTTCACCAAACTGCTCAGAAAGTTAACAACCGGTTCTCCTGAAGTGGTGCGAACTGGCTGAATCCCATTACTGGCTCCAGTGTTTTGTTTGTGAATAGGCTAGCTTGGATTTCTGTAAATGGATACTGAATGAAATGCTCCAGTTTTCTCAATAGATACAAAAGTATCTCATTCATAAAACTTAACTGTTGGAAGGATTGCCTGGAATGATTTCCTGGTAGTGAAGAGAAGTGAATGATTTGATTCTAGGAAAGCCTTCTTTCTGGGGGGTGGGGGTGCTGAGTTCCTACAGTGTAAAAGCACACGTTGGAAAACTCGATTTCAAAACTGCAGCGGGAGAATGCAGGTGAAATTATGATGGGCTGTAGGCAAGTACTGCAGAAGAATGGTCATTAATTTTTGCTCTCAGGAATGATTATTGGTCCGTTCACATAGGACCGCCTGCAAGTGTAGATATACCTTAACCTTTGCTTTTCCAGACAATATTCATACAACTTGCAATAGGGTGAATGATAGTTTAAAAAGAAGTAGCTGGTGCAGTGACTTCAGTTGAATTGGTTTCATTGTCCAGAGCAAAGAGTTAAAATCTCTTCTGCCTTCCCATATCCTGGTCCTCATTAATTGCACAAATGGTATCTGATTATTTGGGGAAGCTTGGGCTCCTAGATTTAGAATTTACAAATCCAAATAACCATTATACATTATAACAGAGAGTTTTCTATGTCTTTGTTAGCATCTAACAACTCTAGTTAAAGCCTCAGATTTATACAATATATTATATAAATATATATTTATATTATAGCAAT
Organism: Ptyas mucosa; assembly: GCA_012654045.1. Taxonomy (NCBI): domain Eukaryota; kingdom Metazoa; phylum Chordata; class Lepidosauria; order Squamata; family Colubridae; genus Ptyas; species Ptyas mucosa. Next base: position 2,474,245 of record WNWU01000032.1, read on the forward strand.
GTATATAACAGTGATGGCTAACCTTTTTGCCATCGCATGCCAAAAGTGGAGGGAGCGCGGTGGGGTCACACGCACACGTGCCCACATCCATAATTCTATGCGTCCCGCCCCCCTCCCACTTTTGGCAAGTGATGGCACGGTGGGCCGGTTTTTTGCTCTCCCCAGGCTCCAGAGCCTTTCTAGGAGCCTGACGAAGGCAAAAATGGCCTTCCCCCCACCCCCAGAGGCCCTCTGGAGGCCGGAAACAGTGTGTTTCCTGACTTCTGGTGGGCCCAGAAGGCCCGAAAATCAGCTGGCTGGCGCATGCATGCGTGTCGGAGTTGAGCTCGCGTGCCCACCGATATGGCTTTGCGTGCCACCTGTGGCACCTGTGCCATAGGTTCGCCATCACGGGTATATAACATACTGCCACCTCTTTCTTGTAGAAGAGAATATTTGTAGCTCAGGGTTGGACTGTGGAGGCTTGGTGCTCTCTGAGCTCGGTTGTCAACTTGCAGACATTTCATTACCCTTGTAGGTGCCACCACCATCAATCTTATTCTGTTCTTTAGCAGTATATTGTTTAACTCAGTGTGCATAGTAGCAGCATGTAATACAGCAGAGTATCCAGCTGACGCAGTTGTTTAAAATGAGTAGTTCATTTCATAAGGCACCTGTTTAAAAGTTTCGAAGAGATAAGCAACAGTAAAGAGATAAGTAAGTAAATAGAAGGCAAAGACCTAAGACAATATGGTCAAGATAAATGGGCAACTATCACTAACATTGCCCAGAATTGTCTTTGGAATAGATAACTTCATTTGGCAAAATCAGGATACATGAGGATTTCATATTGATAAAATGGAAATGATTATGTTATGAATAGAGAATGTCCAAACAAGGCTTAACATGTGCGACATATTTTATGGCAGCCTTCCCAAACTTCGTGCCTCTCTAAATGTAGTAGGATTGTGGCTCCCAAAATTCTTGTTAATGTAATTTGTTAGGCTGGGATTCTGAGAGTTGCAGTCCCCATATAGCTGGAGGCCATCTAGTTGAGGATGACTGCATTGTGGGCAATACCATCATTTTTACAAATCGGGTCTACAGGGGCTTACCTCTAAAGATCTGACTTGAAATCTTCCTGAGATTGCCATGTTCCACTTGCTCTTGGCTTTGTTTTCTTCTGGGTGTACTAATTAGTTTTGTGGTCACAGCCTTAATAATGCTATTAGATCTGGATTGCAAAAAATGTAATGCCATGTGTTTTGGCAACATCAATCTGGCAGACTCATATTATAAAACCAGAGAAATCCATTATGTAAACTGTAAAAAAGTCAGTAAAATCTATTATTTTATTTATAAATTATAAAAGCCACATACAGACAAAAACATACTGAACTTTCTCTATCTCTATTGCCAATTGGATACTGCTGGGGATAAAACTGCACTGATAAAAATCAGTCCACAGAACCATATCATGTTTAATAAATGTGCACTGATGCTTGGTGTTTATCGAATTTAATAAACCAAAATGATACATATGGAAAGGTAAAAGTAAAAAGGCGCATTTAATCCATTAAGAAACTATTTAAAGTACTACCAGCCCAAGGGAAGAGAGATAATAAGATGATATAGATTTGAATTCTTTCCTGGAGGAATTAAAGATTGTATAAAAGTACACAACAGTATGAAGCCAGCTGACTGGATAATCATTGGGTGCTGCTTTGAACATGATCCAAGTAAATTTATCCTAAGACTATTAGCCCTAAAATATATTTAATTAAAACTGCTAGAAAATAACTGCAATCTTTTGTCTTCTGCAAAGACTGCAGACTGTATTAAACTCAACATGTTGCATCCAAAGTATGTTACTTTACTGAGAACCAATATAGGATAGCACTGAAAGTCTTCGGTATGAATTAAGGAATTCAAGTATCTACATAATCACTGATTGACTTTGACCTATTTTACCTCAGACAGTTGCCCTTGTAGAAATAAACTAAATGTCAGGGTTCCAAGTAACACACCCAACGAAAGAAGACTCCAAGGCTAGACGTTCCTCAAAGTTCCATTTTATTAGAGGTGTCATATTGGCACATCTGGGAAACCCCGAATCTGAAAGCTTCCAGGTTTTCCCCACCCAAAAGAAAGTCCAAGTCCTTTCCCCTGCACCCACATGTCCATCACATGGTCCAATCAATGCACAGTCCCAACTGGAGATGCCTCCCAGTCACGCCACTCCAGGTGCAGGGCAAGATGTCCCTGACTCTCAGAAAAAGGAATGTTATTTTGGCTAGATATCCCTACAATACCCATGCAGCTATCCATGCAATATCCCCTCCCAGTTTCCCACAGCACTAAATGTGGCAGCCCTACAGATCCAAAGAAAAAGATGGCCTCCAGGGCTGACACTAAAGTTCTCCATCTCCTGAGGAAGAGATAGAATATCAATGAGTGAATGAGTGAGTGAGTGAATGAATGAATGAATGAATGAATGAATGAAAGAATGAATTTATGCAAAAGTTTGTGTATCACCTACCACCTACCATTGAAGGAAGTTTACAATATCAATAAAGGGATAAAAGTACCAAATAGTAAAACTTACCCATATGGCAGCTCATTCACTATTACTGCCTGACTGTCCTGAAAAATCCTTTTGGAGCTGCCTTAAAGACCAGCTAACTGGGAAACGTGCTATTGATCTTATTGATTTCTCTGAGATCCAAGTACAAGTAACTTATAGTATAATCCTATGGTGATCCACTCAGAAATAATTTCTATTAAATTCAGTCAGATTTACTGTCAGGTAAGGCTATATAACTACAATGGAGAATCTAAGCTTATAAGACACAAATGCCTTCTGACTTAACACAGAGGCAGCCTTTAGCAATTACATCCTCTATTTTTTTCTTTTAAAAGGTTATTATTTAATAGGGATATGCAATGCCTAGTATTCAATAGTCTAAATAAAAAGACCTAGTGAACTTCCAGAAAGCTATCAGGCTACCCATATAATAGCTACATTGGTATAGGTCAAAGGAACCTCTCAGGATTTTCTTGAAACAGTAGATGTTATATACTGTAAAGCTTTTACTCAGGATTATGCAAGGATTGATTTAGAGATTAATTTTGAAGTTGATTCAATTAAATCTCCAAAATATCCTTCCTAACTGAAGTGGCAATTCAAATTTAAACCTGAATCAATTTGATGAGCCACCGTTTTATACTGAATCTATTTTCAAATTCAATTAACAGTTCAAATCAGAACTGTTGACAAATCAGAATTGAATTGAAGATATGAATCTGGTTGGTGCCAATGCATTGTTATTGTTGTCATTTTGCTTAGCAAGTGGAATACTTGTCTAATCTTGTCTATCAATCAGACTTGATTAGTATTTTGATAAGAGGCTATCACTTAATACCAGAACTGGGAAGTTAAATCCCCCCAAACTGCACAGACATGCCACGAAATCACCAGGAGTTGAGCTGGACTCAATGGAGATACTTTTTATTATGGTACTCAAGAGTGTCAATGGATGTTAGAATTACCTGAAGGATTTCCCAACATTTCCCCAAATTTATAGAATTCCTATTTTTTTAACTACTTGGAATATTTTGGGGAATATTTCATATAGAATCATTGCACAAAGCGGGAATAAATTTGCTGAGTAGAATTTGGGAATCTATAATGATTCCCAAATTCTACTCAATAAGTTTAGTCTCACAGATTATTTTAGATCTGCAAACTGCTGGTGGTCGTGTGGATTGTTCTAATATGAACTACTGGAAATTTTAACTTGTTATGACTCATGAATATAGGATAAAGCTTTTTGGGTACTAACTGTTTCCTGGAAAGAAAAGTCACTGAAATTAATTGAATTTATATTCCAGTAGACATGGACAAGATTGCTTTCTTAATTGGCTAACTCAGAATAGAAGTTAGCCATATCTGTCGTGTAATCATCTTTCCTGAGAATCTCAGAGGATCAGTAAATTCAGAAAGATTGCAGTTTGGTTTGGGTTCTTTCTACATTACCTTTTCAAGCCACAGATAGGGTCCAAAGCTGCCTGGTTCTGGCTGGAATTTAAAATTCAATCCAACTCAATTATACCTCTTCAATTTATGCTATATCTGGCACTATTAGCAAATGGAAAGAACAAAATGATTTTTTAAGTGAAAGTCTTTAGAATATAATATTTTGGAATCCATATTTACTGTGCGATCGTTTCTTATTCCCTAGGAATCCCACTTATCTTACTTTAACTTATCTTACTTTAGAATGAAAAATGTTTCTCTAAGTGCCTGATATTAAGGGATTTTCTGTGGGCAAGTTTCTTAAATTTTAGCTGAGTCCTTCCTCTAGCGACATTTAATATTGAATTTCTTATAAAATAGTTTGTCATCACATTTAGATATTTTAAATAACAATCCATTTAAGGATTGTTTTTTTAAAACAAAAATTAAATGTGATTACTTAATTTATCAAATGTTATGCTCTTGCAAGAACAAGAGAGAGAAAAACATAGCAAATGTGAAATTTGGCCAAAACTCTTGGCTTTCCTTACGTCTCATCTCTAAAGTACTTGACACATTATTGAAAATGAATAGCAAGGCAAACTTCCAAGCAAGTACCATCTCATCTGGATATCTAGTCATATTTGTTTTTTTAAAGTTTCTCATGGACAAGTAATCAATTGAATCAACTCACACTTGTTTCCCTTGTTGGTAGGTTTTCCTTTCTGTACTTCAACAGAGACAACACAGTGTAAACGTCAAGCAGTTCTGTCAGAGCAGAAGATCAATTGTGCCATTTTTTCAAAGGTGGATTTTTAAAAAGACCTTATTACAGAGTTGTTTTTAAGAGTGCTTTGCTTCTTTCCATGTCATAGATTTGATCACGGAACATACTCAGCTTCCCTATTTCTGAGCTGAAGCCTTTTATGTGTAGATCACTGCAGAAAAGTCCTTCTTCACAGGTTGCTTCTAGAGAAAGAAAGCCGCACAAATAGAGAACCCTCCATCCAAACAACAGTCCCCTATTCAAAGTAATTAGATAGATAAATACTTTATCTTCAGAGCAGAGTTTCCAGTTCAAATTCTAAATATAATTCCAATGTTTGTTTTGTATTTTGAGATTCTGTCCACACTACTATTTACTGGGCTTCTGACTTCAATGGGGAAAAAAAACTACCGAGAGAGGAAAAAAAATTGACATAGAATGCAGTGAGAATAAAAGTGCTAGGGTGGATCAGTGATGTAATGGTTCGCAACGGGGCCCATGATAGCCATTTTATGCAAAATGGCATAAAATGTCATTTTTATGACATCAGGGTCAGTGGGCGGAGCCTCCGCCGGTTTTACTACCGGTTCTATAGAACCGGTGCGAACCGCGGGCAACCCACCACTGGGGTGGATGCTCAAATTTATCTTCTATTTATCCTGATCAGATATTTTACAGTCTTAAAAATGCCATGGCCTACCAAACTGTGGCTGTTGCATTCTCAGTTTAAAAGGCTTGTGTGGTATGCAATGCAATAGTAAGCACACTTCCAACAAGCATGTGGGAGAGGTCTTTGTGTGTGCTCAATAAAGCTACTACATCTGGGCTGCAAATGTCCACGCTATTAATGGATAGCAGAGAGATACAGAAAACTCTAGTTCTTTAGTGAATCTAATGGTCGTGCAGATTTCGCAACTCAAACCTGATAACACTAATGAATACAAACACTATAGATCTGTTCATTTGAAAAAGAGTTCCACTGAAGATGCGAAGTTGTGTTAAGTGGTGTCTGATAGTCTGCTAAACCAGCAGATTCATTTGCCTCACCACCTGTGCCCTATGCATTGTAACAAGCATGATTGGAATTTCTCCAGAATAGTTTCCAATGCTCTCTTTTGTGTAAGTATTTCAGCTCAGAGAGGCCCTCCCCGGAAACATCTTATTATAGGTTTACATGAGGGAAAGGGAGGTTTAATAGTGGCCTACTGCTTTTTATTAATGCAACTCTAAAACAAAGAAAGTAGTTTTTTCCCCTAATATTTATTTCTCAGGTATTTTTAATGAAATATTTAGAATGCAAAGGTAAAATTGTTGTATTGTACTTGCAACTATAGTTCTGCAGCTACATATGAAATGATACTGTACAGTAGCTTTTTTATTTTTAATGCAGACCCATATCACACTCTAATTATTAGGATTAAAATGACTGTCATAGATGCTTGTCTATTTACAGGTGGTCATGGTGGATGTCGCCAGTCACAAAACATCGATCCTTGGGAAACATGTTACTGAGGTCATTCTCTCCCTCCCTCCAGGACAGAACCCTTCCAAATGAGCTACCCATCCTTTTTATGTTCTAAGGCCGTCTCCTGGGAATGCGTCACCCCATTATCCCGATTGTTAGATCTCCTAGAAGCACAGATTGCCTTGCCTGGAGGATCACAATTCTCATTTTGTGCTGCTGTTTAGTGGGCCTTTGAATTTCTGTAGCCCAAATATGACAGTCATAAAGAAATAAGAATAAAAAATGCTGCATGAGACTAACGATTCAATATCACAAATGATGCATTACACATAATTCTTTATTGGTGTTATTTAAAATCTGGACTAATATACAAGCCATTATCAATTGGTTTCTAGCAATTAACCATGATTAAGGGAGCTACAGCATGCCCATGGGCATCATGCAGAAATAGCAACATTTCTTTCATTTTTATTGTTTTCAAACAAAATATCTTATTGCCTGTGCCTTCATCCTTATTTATATTCATCCATAATGATTTTTAACTCAAACAATCGAAGGTTATACATGGATACCTCTCTATATTCTCCCATTTCCTGTCTTCTCTTGCAGATCAAGATTATTTATTTATATCCTGCCTTTATTATTTTTTTATTTAAAAAATCCAAGGTGGCAAATATAGCTAATATTCCTTTCTCTGTAAAGGTTTCCCTGTAGCAAAACATGACTTTATATATGTCTACCAAATGTCGAATTCAGGCAAGTTTAAAAATTACTGGAGTAATAACTCAATCAGGAATAAAGTTTTAATAATGCAGTATCCTATCACATTATAGGATGTAGTATACTGTAATGCAGTTGATCTGCTTCTGCAGTGATCAAATCTGAAAACTGGAATCAAACTTCATTTTGACATAGCATTTATATTTGCTTGCTAGATAAGGGGAGAAAGTGAATTTCCTGAAAATTCAAACTCTGACATTCTTCACAAGATACACATTTATTGCTGCTATATTTTCTGTATCCCTGGTGACTAGGATTTTTTATTGATTGATTTTTTTGGAGGGGGGGCATTTGGTTATGTAGAGGAAATGGGGTTATAAGAAGATGCCCCTTCTTATAAGATAATGCTTCTGTAATACAAGCAGTGCTTCCAAGTCAACAAACAATTAACTTTAGCCTGAAGAGGGCAGGATAACTTCATTGTCCATAAACTTTACAACAAATTAGGCTTTAAATACACAAGTTGTACATCTTCATCCTCTACCATCTTGCAATCTGCTCTCTACTTTTGCTACTTCCCAATTAACCTTTTCCCCCTAGATGATTGTACATGGGCCAGAATAAAATGCTCAAATATTTCTTATTGTCTTAGAAAGCATTTTTTCTAAAATGCCACTGGTAACCCATGGGGTCCATCCTTGGAAATAAAGATGGCACTAGTAGTTGGTCTTTCATAAATATTGTTTAAAGAAAAAAAAACAAATCCTAATAAACCCAGGATGAACCCCAATCATCACTTGAGCCTTGAAACTAGTTTCCCATCTCCAGGTAGTAAAATGCCTATTAAAGTTATTATATATAACTGTACTATACTTAGATTCAGGTACTAGGAAAGTCTTGAAGAGCTTTTGCCACAGGTCAATTGGATGCTTAGGATGTCTAGTAAAGTGATTCTTTGGCTTTGCTATGCTTGCTGCTGACTCCAGTTATAAAATCCAGATCACCCCAATTCAGATGGAATCCAAATAGAAATCCCTTCATCTCATTTCCAGAGAAAAAGAACCAGGAGCATTATTACTTAGGTGACCCTGAGGTCACAGATAAACCTCCAAGTGCTTCAACAATCCTCTAAAAGGATGCAAATGACCAGCTGTCTGCAAGAAATATAAATCCTTCCATTCCCCACTATCCTGTCAGAACTGGAGAAGCTTCTTAGATAAGAAGTGACACGTCTTCAAAATAAAAAACAAGAAAGTCCAGTTGCCTCCTGAAAAAGCACATTTAGGACAACCATGACCTGGATGACTGATAATCTCTACAGACCTTCTCATAGCTGAGGTTGTGATCCAAAAGGCTTTCCTTCCCTAGTTTCTTTAGTTACTTTCTGGAAAAAAATCCAGTTTAGTTGGAATTCAGAAAGGCCTATGGGTTCTAAAGTTTGACTCAGCAGCAAGCACTTAACTTTGCTAGGCTTCTTAAGATCCCAATTGACTAGTGGAACAAAACCTCTCTTTTTGATGGTTAATCCACTTTTTAGTGGACTTTCCAGGTTCTGATAATCCATGGTTGATCAGTACCTGGACCTACTATCTTCTGGGAGAAGAAAATGATAACCGGCTTGTTCATTGTTCAAACAGTCCTGGAAAATTGACTTGGAGCATTGCTGTGAAGTGGGGTGTGATCAGATAAGTAGAGCTAGCCCAGGAGAAGGCATAGACTCTTGTATGTTCATAAATGATTGCCTGACAAGGATTTTTATCTCAATTCCAACCTTGTCATAAGAGATGCTATGAATGGATGAAGTGAGCAAAGGGCCAAAGTATTGATAGAACAGATGTTTCAACTGTATTTGTAGATTCATGCAATGCATGATCAATTATATCTCTTTAAAATTACAACCGAGAAGTCCACCTCATTTTATTTTCTTAAAATAATTGTTGATTTCTGTAAAATAAAATACAATCTTTGACAGAAAGAAGCTGCATCTCCATCAGTTAAGGATGCAAAGGAGACCTTTCTAATAGGTGCTTTCAGATGCACTATTAATAATAATAGAAACAGGTGCTTTTTCAGGTTTTCTCAACATTAATTTTCCAATTTTAGTGGCAATCCCACGCATGCCTATTCAGAACATGAATAGTTCAACTCAATAGGACTTACTTTCCAGCAAACATTGTTGAAGTCAATGAGTCTTATGCTTGAGTAGATGTATCCAGGTTCTATCACTTTCATATCCGAAAAGGGGGAAATTATTTTCAAACCAAGTACATTTAGCTGCTCTATGTAGTAGTTCACTTAGTTTACCGCAGATTCCCAGTGATGGTGAGGAGGATATCTGTCTCATCCCTTGCTGATTCTCCATTGGAAAAAGGCAAGCATCCATTCCCTTTATAGAATCCACTGTCTATGGCTCTCATTCAAGAAGTGATATTGCATGCCTTCTTTGGGCTAGATGGATGTTCTTCATGTTGTTTTTTCTGAGACGTTTTTTTGACCAATGCAGAAAAGCAGCTTCTTGTACAGACCAAGGATCCTGTCTTGTCCCAGCTTGAAAGCAATTATGACAATTTCCATGCCGACTATAATATAAACTGAGAGAAATAAGAAAAAGTTGGGATGTTGCAGTTTGATATCACCAAAGCCAATGGTTGTTAAGGTGATAAAGCAAAAATAGAAAGCTTCCTCAAAATTTAAAGCTCTTTCCCAGTGTGGAAGAATAGCGGCAGCACAGGAGATGTATGCAAAAACAATAAAAGTCATCAGTGAAAAGGGTACATCCAGCTTTTCTACTTCTTTCCCTATATTATTAATGCTGCTGATCACGTGATTCACCATTGCCCCTTTGTCCAATTCAGGACATGAATTCCAACGTTCAAATCTGGTCAGTTTTGGAGGTGCAAGAAAAGCATTTTCCCTGCTGATAAGCCTTTCAAAAATTTCAACATTTTGATTTTGCCCAGGCTTTTTTTTAAAGGAAGAATTATTTTTCAAAGCATCCTTAATATTTAAAGGCTCAAGAAGGACAATTTTGGCTGATCCAAGCGAAGCCGAGCCTCCCTTTGAATCAGTCCTTTTTTTACAGCAAGATCTAAAAGAAAGCCTGGCGAATACTTCTGACTGTAGTTTCCGAGCTCGATTGTAAGAGGTGGATAATATAGTTGCTAGGATGTCACCCATGTCGGTGAGGACCAGGAACATGAGAGGGATACCAAACAATGCATACACCATGCACAAGTATTTCCCAAGTCTCGTCACAGGATAAATATGACCATAACCTGAAACCAAAGAAAACCAGAGAAAACTGTTTAAATATTGTTTTTCTATGGCATTTCAATTTGAACAAAACTAATGCATATGCATATAATACTTGCTTTGGGGAGTGGTTCAGGTTTTCTAATTAATGTTATATTGGAGCATTAATTGTATAACTTCACTAGTTTTCTTTGTCCATTTATTGATATCTTTTCTGAAAATATATCTTTGTTTTAAATAAATAAAATATGCATATATCTTTTTTTTTAAAAATGAACCTATTGCCTGTATTTAAAACATGAAGGCAAATAATAAAATCCTCCTGCTTCCTTGTCTTTCCATTACAGATGTTAGACCATTTTGATACCTTTTTTTTTTCAAACAAAAGGTATCAAAATGGTCTTTTTCAAAAAGAGCTGTGCAGATTAGAGTTTTCATTGCAAAACACTGACATATCATGTACTGTTAAGGCCTGCAAAGCCCTCCAGCTTGTTCCTGTAACCCTAAATATTTTCATTGGATGATTTTGAGAAATATTGTTAAATATACACATTTGCAATATGGAATGTAGGTATTAGCTACTTAAAAGCTTTCTTTTGTTAATCCTGGCTGATTTTGAAGGTGCCAGTTTTTATACCAGTTATTTAGCTCTGTTGCAATGTTTTTGTTTTAGAATATTGGAATATTTCCACAGTTTACAGGGAGTTTTATCTCCTTTCATATTAATTTGCCCAGTCACTGGATCATCAGTAGAGGCCCTCCTATTACGGTATATCACTTCCTCAGGATTTATTTTATATCAGTTGAGAAGTAATACTTATCTGCAGAAAATTCTTCCCTAGAGAAAAAGAACGTGCCAAAGTGATTAATATTTAGAAGCATGCTAAAAGAACCCATTTATTCACCATGACATTTCATATTTCAACATGGCGTTTCTCTGTCTGTGTCTTCACTTGTTTAGTTACATGTTTATATGTTCTCTGAAAAAATATTAAGAAGCAGATTGTGATTACCCTGTGGGGCTTAACTTTATAGATCAACCTTACACAAAATGTGTTTCCTTCTCCCAAATTGCTAGGAAGCTGGATACAGAAGTTTCCCCAATTCGGTCAAAATAGTCTTCTTCATCACAACTGCCACCCAAAACTGATGGAGGATCCTGTGTAGGGCTGTATTACATAAAATGCAAAATCCAAGCAATGTGTGAAATTTAGCACTCAATATGGGAACCTTTATAATGGCACACACATGCCTTTCACTTTCTCAATTTTGCAGCCAAGGTGATTTATATGTCCTGTTAAGCTCACACCTGTAAGTAGTGCTGAGCAAGGCTGATTTTCAGGCTAGAGAGAACAGCTAATTGCTTTAAGTGTCTTTTTGTCCCTTTTTTTGTCCTTTAATCATAGTCATCAGAAGGACTTAACCCAGCTGGTGTTCGCCTAAAAATTTGAACAAAGCATCTACTCAAATACTAACGATTTGTGTCTAAGAGTATCAGCCATTGTGAGAAAGAATATTGTTCCTCTATTTTCAAAAGTGTTGGCTTCTCCTAGTTAACTCAGAACACGTACAATGACTTTGCATCCTATTATGATCATTGACTTTCTTTGACTGCTAGACTAATCCAGAGCTACTTGTCCCCAAACAGCTTCAGGTTCATGGATCAATGGCAATTAGCTTTCATGGCAGTGTGGCTTCCTATGAAGGCCATCTGCTGAGTGAGTAGTGGGTTTCCTTGTACAGTTTTAGCCACTCTGAGAACAGACTGCTGGACTAGGTGGGCAGAGGTCTGATCCAGTATCTTCACTGTGGTCAGAACTGAGTGTCCGGACTGAAGTGCAAGGTCAAAATTTTTTCAAGCATGAGTCTTTTAGCGTTATTTTTAATCACTTAAGTCAGGGCTGTCAAACTCATGGCCCACGGGCTGGATACGTCACACGCTGGCCATGCCCATGCCAGGTTTAGCGAAGGGGAAAAAGTCCCAATACGACAATACCGTGACACCGCAAGTTTGACACCCCTGACTTAAGTCAAGGGATAAATAACCAGCAGTGCATAGGGAAACCTTTAAGGCTGAAAGTCATACTTAACTAATTAGGTTTATTGTATTGAACAAAAGCCTTGAAATATGTGATGATTTTCAAACAGATTTCTACTATTAAATGAAATCCTGTTGCCAGACAAGATATGCAACTGAAGTAGACAGCCAGCTAGTTTGCCCAGTTAAAAGGCAGCTTCTTCCCTTGTTCCAAATGCACTTAATATTTAATATTCTGTACAGATTTAGTGGACGCAATGAAGCAGCCTCATAATTTAGGAAAGCAACATCAATATAAAAACATTTCTATAGCTAAAGATAGCTTTATTGAAAAAGTAGTTTGGTTATTACTTAGTGTGTGTATGTTTTTTTATTTTATTTATTATATATAGATAGATGGAGAAAGGAATGAAAATAAAAGAATATATGAAAGAATACTAACAATAACAGTCCTAACTATGTCCATTAAAATGTCTCTTTGGCATGGAATGAGGCAGATCAAATAGTCTCAACCCTGAGTAATAATTGTTAAAATTTCATGCTGTTTTTATTTGGCTTCTAAAGTTGAATATAATATATAATAATGACAATTTTAACAGTTGGATGTTGCAGACTAAAGATTATTTTCAGTGCTGGAACCGCATCCTGTTGTTCATATATTTTGGAAGAGAATTGTAAGAAAAATCAATGCAAAGAAGAGATGTAATTTACCATTAACTCCAAATGCTTTATTGCATGGATTTCTACGTGATTATGTATCAACATTTAATGATTTTTTCCCTCTATTGCTGTAAACAATAATTACAAAATATTGACATAATCTCAAGCAAGAGATCGCTGAAGTATGTAAACAGCAAAAGTATTAAAATTCAGTGACATATTGAATTCGCAATGAAAAGCAAATGGGAAAAAATGTCAAAAGGCTGTTCATATTGCATGCAAATCTCTTTTAAAAAATACCAAATACCAATATGACACTGTCAGCCCCAAACTATTTGAGAAATTGCTATTATTATATTTGTATAAGAATACATGTACAGTTTGTAAATTTGATTCTTAAATCAATTTAACTTTATTAATTTACAGCTAAAACCTAAAAAAACTTATTTCTATATACAGTAGGTGCAGAAGAAATTGTTTACAGAATGTTAGTGATAATATTCTAACAGTTAGTTATGAAAATATAATAAAATAGAATATATACAAGATAGAAAATATATAGAGAAAATAGAAGATCTCTCTATCAATCTATCATCTATCTAATCATCTATGGTACTCTTAATCGTCCTAATAATCAAACACAAAGCCTTCTCATAACAGTAGCAATTGAACAAAATTTTACTGCTCAATTCTGGAAAATTTAATGGAAAAGCCAATAAATAAAAAGCAAAATAACTTTAGCTTTGGACCAGCATGGTCAATCAGTAAGAAGTAAGGTTATGAGCACTGCATAGATGGAGAAGTGAAGTTAAAACTGGCTTATTGATTCAATTGTAGAATTGGAACAGAAATGTTCTAGACTCTCTTCCCCATATTTTAAAGATAACTATTACTAACACGATGGGGGATTTTCCTATATGAGGCCCAAGTAATTCTATACAGATACTTGGAAAATATGATTTTGGATCTGCAATTCTGTACATCTAGAACAAGAATTTTCTATTTCTTTACTTGTAAGGCTTGTCTATTCCAAAGGACAAGAGGAATGAGGCTAAAAAGCCACAGGAGAACAGATCATTAGCTGTTCTTTTCCTCCTGTGGAAGGAAGCATATCAGCCAAAGTAAGCTGAGTCAGCAATGTGCCCTAAAATATTCTCCTTCAAACTGCTCTGAAAGGCTATCCAAGTTCTAGCCAAAGAAGCACATTTGGAGTTGAGCAGAACTCACAAGAAGGTCCTAATGAATTTGGACTGAGTGGTTTAACATGTGAATGATCAGAATAGGCATAGAATTAGGCACCAAACAACAGTAGGTTTATCACCTTAGTACAAAACTTTAAAATGGGTGCAGAATGCTATATGTTCCTATTGGAACTGACAGATGTAATGACTGCACTGATAACTTTGTGAATTTAGCTTGTAATCTCTTGAGTTTACTGTAGCCAAGAAGTAGATGACCGGAAATAGCTATCTAAATATTTAAACATCTTTATTTGCTTGATGGGATTGCTACTGATATTTCCATGAATGCTGGCAATGTTGCTTGGTGAAGAGTAACATCTTTGCTTTCATTTGGTGAGTAACATTTTTGCTTAAGAGCAATTTATTTCTATAATCCTCATCTTTGATTCTGGCAGAAATATACTAATAAAATTATGTCTAGTTCCTTAATTGTCCACAGAGGATATGCTAGGAATATTATGACATTAGCAGACTGAATGAAACTGAAATCTTCATCCTGTTCTTTGCATTTCGTTTTTGACATTTTAAGAACAAGGCACCCATTTTTCTCGTTTGCCCTCCGAACTGGAAAATTAACTTAATTTCTTTGAGTTTTTAGGGATATAGTTGGTGATCTAAGCATATCTAAGCCTTAGGGCAGTGATGGCTAACCTTTTTGCCATCGTGTGCCAGGAGAGGGGGGGCGGGGGAGGGTCGTGCGCACACGTGCCCACACACATGTGCGCGCAACCCCCCTCCCCCCTCCTGGCACATGATGGCCTGGTAGGCCCGTTTTTCTTTCTTACCTGGCTCCAGATCCTGTCTATTTATCTGGGAAGAGCGAAAACAGCCTTTCCCACTCCCTTGGAGGCCCTACGGAGGCTGAAAGTGGGACAGGAAGTGACATTTTTTGCTGTCCCCAGCCTCCAGAACCTCTCTAGGAGTCTCTAGGAGCCTCTCTAGGAGTCTTTGGAGGCTGGGGACAGCAAAAAATGTCACTTCCTGTCCCACCGGAAATCAGGAAATGGGCCCTTTCAGCCTCCGTAGGGCCTCCAAGGGAGTGGGAAAGGCTGTTTTCACCCTTCCCAGATAAATAGACAGAATCTGGAGCCAGGTATGAAAGAAAAACAGGCCTTCCCCACCCCTCCTCCAGTCCCTCCAGAGGCAGGAAACAGCCTGTTTTCCTACTTCTGGTGGGCCCAGAAGACCCGAAAATCAGCTGGCCGGCAGGCACATGCGCCCCAGAGCTAAGCTGGCATGCCCACTAATATGGCTCCGCGTGCCACCTGTGGCACGCGTGCCATAGGTTCGCCATCACGGTCTTAGGGCATCTATTTTTACTCTTAAATCCAGCACCCCCAGATGGAAATGAAAAGTGGCTCTAAAAAATTTGTTCCACAGGGTCTACAAATGGGGAGCTTAGGCCAGTCTCAAGCAGGCTAGAATTGCTCATTTCTTTATGTTGTTGGAGAGGCACAATGGCTCAGTGATTAAGACACGGGCTTGTCAGCTGGAAAGCCAACAGCTGGAGTTCAAGACCTTAGCACTGTGCAATGGGGTGACCTCCCATTACCTATCCCAGCTCCTGTGGCTTAGTAGTTTGAAAGCATGCAAGTGCAAGTAGGTAAACAGGTACCACTTCAGTGGGAAGGTAACAGTGTTCCATGTGCCTTTGGCATATAGTCATGCTTGCCAAATGACATGGAAGGGTCTTCAGACAACACTGGCTCCCTCAGCTAAGAAAAAGAGATGTCCAGTTGTATCCTAGAGTTGGATACAATTAGATGGGAAACGTTTACCTTTACCTTTATATCTTGTTGAGTGCAGCTTTTAGTATCTCTAGTAACTTCAATAAGCATGGCTGAGCGAAGTGATGATATATAGTTGTAATTTGGCAACATCTAACTGGCTATGCATTCTAATTGAAGGATAGTACAACATCAGGAGTCAGCCCTATTAAATTTCACAGGACTTACTTGCGAAGTTTCACATTATAGATTTAGATCGCATTAACACTCACCACAAACTATCATAAATTATTGTTTTTATTTTATTATTGCAATTAAAAATAAAGAAGGCAGAGCAGAAGCCTTGGTGTTGGCCAGCAATTGTTAAACACTTGGATGGCAAAGTGAGTAGCAATACAGGTGCCAAAGTCATACCATATTTTTATTTAATCACAGTAGTTGATTCCAATTTTACTGAGGAAAAAATATTTACAATTTTTATTCTCAAATTGTGTGATGAACTTAGGAAAACCATACTATGAACAAGTGAAGATAATAAACATCTGGAAAATTATCAACTTAACAATGATGTTGGAACGAAGACATAACATATATACTATAATTGTTGGTAAGGAAACTCATTCTTATATCCATATTAGTCTGTCCTAATTTTATCTGATGAGTTGTTTTTATACAAGCAAGTACATAATACGAAATATAGGTAGTCCTCAACTTACACTCAATTGAACCCAAAATTTCCATTGCTAAGCAAGACAGCAGTTAAATGAGTTTCGTTCCATTTTGTGACCTTTCTTACCACAGTTGTTAATTGCTGCAGTTGTAAAGTTAGTAACACAATTATTAAGTGAATCTGCTTTCCTCGTTGACTTTGCTTGTTAGAAAGTCCCAAAAGTATTCACATGACACTGGGACACTGAAACCATCATAAATATATGCCAATTGCCAAGTGTCTGAATTTAATTCACATGACCATGGGGAATGCTGCAACAGTCATAAGTCTGAAAAATGGTTATAAGTGAGAAAAATTGTCATGGGTTTTTTCAGTGCCATTGTAACTTCAGTCACTAAACAAAAGGTTGTAAATCGAGGACTAACTGTGTGAACAGACCTAACCAAAATTGGGGGAGGGTGAAATTAGTACATTCTGAATCACAAAGAAGCAGGGCAGCGGGATGGTAGAAGTAGAACAAATCTACAGTATCTTTTTATCTATTGAACCAGAAAACAGTCATCTCTGTTAGTTGTTACTAACTGTTGTAACCCAACAGTTAGTTATTATGACTGCTGTCAGGATCCTCAAGACATACAGTATTTGAAGGGAGGGTACAAATATGCAATGCAAAACAGGAAAGCCTGTATAAGTGAGAGAGTTTATGTCCTTGAATGACCTGAATTGAAAACTTAGGTCTTCAGAAGGATTACACTTACGTTTACTTGGAGAACCTAACTTTGTTTATTGAGGCTGTCAATCATAAATGCAATTCTTTACATCTTCAAGAAAATGCAAGTGGATGTATAATATGAATAAAAGGACAAGCACATATGTGCTAGACCCATTGGCAGACCCATTGCCAATATGTTCCGCAATATAAGCACATTGGCAATGGGTCTACCGATGAGTCTAGCACTGTGATGGCGAACCTATGGCACGGGTGTCACAGGTGGCACGCGGAGCCGTATTGGTGGGCACGCAAGTGTTGCCCTAGCTTAGCTCCAGCACGCATGCACGCACCAGCCAACTGATTTTCAGGCCTTCTGGTCCCACTGGAAGTTGGGAAACTGGCTGTTTCCAGCCTCCGGAAGGCCTCTGGGGAGGATGGGGAAAGCTGTTTTTGCTCTCCCCAGGCTCCTAGAAAGCCTCTGGAGCCTGGGGAGGGGGAAAAACGGGCCTGCCGGACCCACCGTGCCATTGCGTGCCAAAAGCAGGGATAAGTGTGGGAGGGGGTCACATACGCATGCGCGGGAGGGCAGGGCACATTGAATTATGGATGTGGGTACACGTTCCCGTGATCCACCACACTCCCCACGCTTTTGCCATGCAATGGCAAAAAGGTTAGCCATCACTGGTCTAGCACATTCATGCTTGTCCTTTTATGCATAGAGTGCACTATTTGGGCAAAATATTTTCACATAATTTGGGATTTTGGCATCATCAGTAAAACTCCTGATAACTTTAGCCCATTTTTGAATGGGATATTAAATTGATGAAGCTTCATGTCCGCTGATGACATTTTCTAGAAGGTCTTTGTTACTGCCGTAATTACAGTACAGATTTACTCAAAAGTAAATCCCACTGTATTTAGCAGGAGTTACTTCCATATAACTGTGAAGTGAAAAACAGTTGTAGAGGTCTAAGTAACTGGTGTTATTTAAATAATCTGGGGCCTTGGATCACATGTGCTGACTTTAAAGGGCTCTGAATTTCATTGATGCTTTTTCTGCTTTACCTTTGGTTAGTCCAAGTACTTTTATTGCAAAATACTTTGTACAAATCATACTGACCTACTGTGGTGAAGACAGTGCAGCAGAAAAAGAGAGAGCCAAGAAAGGACCAGTTCTGTGAAGGATCAGTAAACCATGAAAAGTCAATTTCGTTGATCAGATCACGTGTCCTGTTTGTAAATATCTCATTGTTGGTCTCATTATCTGTTAATAAGTAAGCGAGATGCTGTGATTAGTAAGTGGAAAATTAAAGACTACAGACTACTGCTGTGTTACATCCATAGAACTATGACATGTTGTGGCAATGAAACATGGGAGGTGGCTTACTTAAACACACATAAGTCTTCCATTGACAGGAAACAACTCCCTCTGATTTTACAGCTTTCCTCTTTAGTTTTTGAATGTGGCTACTCTCTATACTCAATGTTAAGAGAAATGCACAGTTCATTTGGTCATATATGCTACAGAATTAGCCTCTAGTATTAACAAGAAAACTTTAATCTGCTTTACAGATTAACTTCTTTCTCAGAGTAATAGCTGGTGACATTGAGAACATGTTGAAGGAATGTTAAGGAAAAAACCCAGATTCATTTCACACTACTAACAAAAAGCATACAAAAATATTGTTACTGAACGTTTAAAAAGCAAATCAATCTTGAAAACATTCTTGGCATGTTCATTTTTCTTAGACTATCTCTTTCAACAATGATTACACTTATGTTAGATTCAATCTCTAAACAAATGTGCATGCTGAAGTGATTACATTATCCCCAGGGACTAGTGGAGGTTTAAGGAATATTTTAGGATTAAAACATTTATGATCTACTTTTTGTAAATGCTAAGCACAATCTATGTTAGAGTAAATTTCTAAGTCATGCTTTGTTTTATAGCTATTTTTCACATTCCCGTTTCTATTCCTAACAATGTCCCACAAGTCATGAAAAGCACGGGAATGATATTAGGGAGGCAAGGCAGAGAATCAGAGAATAAATCTGCCTGCAGAACTAAGAAATCCTTTCAACTTAAGCAAAAAAAATATAATGCTACAGAAACTCAGATTCCCAAATATATTCAAAACAAGAAGAGAATGAGGACATATTTAGTGCAATTAATTTGGTTGCCTCCTCTGCTAACATTGCAAACTCTTACCTGACAAATCTTTTGAAAGATTCCAAAGTTTCAGCATAAAGCTTCTGTATGCTTCGCCTTCATGGCTCTCTCTGCAGCCTTCCACATGAGAAAACATGAGAGCTCCCAGAAGACCATAGACCACCAATGAACAAATGAAGCAAGCATGGGGAAAGATAGCCCAGAATACCTGACAGCAAGTCCTTTCCTTTGGCTGCGAAAGAGACGTTCTTGACTTCATCTTTGCAAAACTTCGCATCAAGACCAAACGGAAGGCTTCATGAGCAGAGAGAAAACATCTCTGGAACTCAAGTAGAGCGTCTTCTTTGACCAACCGAAAACCTGTACCTTACTTCTGTTTCATAGCTAAAGAGCTCCTCATTTTATAGCTGGAGTTATTTTTACAATATCCAAGGAACCTGGATAGAGATTGCAACCAACTGTGATTTAAAACAACTGTCTGTCAGATGCTAATACATTGTGCAGAAGAAATATTGATTTTTCTCAAGTGCTGTAATGCATGCATATGACGGGCGACTATACGCATCAAGGGTTATCACTATCTGATAGTTGAAGGAAGAGGCTATTTGTTTATAGAGCTATGTCATTTGCAATGCCCTGCCCTTTGGCAACAGCCAAAGCAAAATTTCCAGTAAGAGAAGGCAAATAGCAAAGAATAGATAATGAGTCCGTATAAGCAGGTAATGGATCTTAGTACAATTGGGGATATTCCCCAAGGAGTGAAGATGCAAAATCTATTTTTTTCCAAGAAAGCTACTAGACTTAATAGTCTACTAACTACTCTATCTTCCTGCTCTCTGGTACCAGTTCACTTTTGAGGCATTTGCTCTGTGCACAACATCTGTATCCTGATCATACATAAGTTAGAATTCTGTTCTTTGTATAAAATTATCCCCGAATATACTGTTGGGTGAAAGCAGTGGTGAAATCCAATTTTTTTTACTACCGGTTCTGTGAGCGTGGCTTGGTGGATGTGGGCATAGTGTGGCATGGTGTGGCGTGGCGTGGCGTGGCTTGGTGGGCGTGGAAGGCATGGTAGGGGAAGAATACTGCAAAATCCCCATTCCCTCCCCACTCTTGGGGGAAGGATATTGCAAAATCTCCATTCCCAGCGGCCAGCCAGAGGTGGATTTGCCAGTTCTCTGAACTGCTCAAAATTTCTGCTACCGGTTCTCCAGAACCTGTCAGAACCTGATGGATTTCACCCCTGGGTGAAACAGAAAAAAACATATCTTGTCTTTTCCCCAGCTTTATATCAGTTTGGCAAGCAAGAAAAATATACAAGAGCTGTCCTTTATTTACTGATGTATCCCAGCCTAGTCCTAAAGCACAATTCAGTTTAGCCAGAATTCTTACTATATACTGCAGGAACATGGCTAGCACAATTTTATTCTTATATTTTGCAGATACAGTCCATCCCTTGGCTCATGAAATGGATGAAGATCATTTCTATCTTTAAGCTAGGTAAACCCAACATCAAATCTTAGAGCTCCTGACCAGTCGCTCTTTTAAGTATGGTATATAAATTACTGGAAAGACTACTCTACAATAGGATTAATCCAGTCCTGCTTGAAAATGTGTTTGTTGATCAAGCAGGCTTCTGCCCTAACCATAGTTGTACAGATCAGGTTCTCTCACTAATTACATACATAGAAGAAGGATTTCAAAAAGAACTTAAAACTTCTTTGCTTTTGTGAACCTAACTGCAGCACCCAATACTTTTTGGAGACTAGGTGTCTATAAACTCTTTCGAGTAATAGCCTACAAGAAAATCACTTGGTTCATATAGAGCATGTTCACCAATAGGAAGTTCTGTGTAATTATGGGAAACAATATTAGTAATGAGAAGACACTCAACAACAGCCTACCCCAAGGATTAATATTAGCATCGCTCTTGTTCAATTTATATATAGTCGATTTAACCTGAAACTCCTTCCAGAAAATTTGGGTATGCAGATGATTGGGCATTAGCCACACAGACCAAGTCCATGGAATGTACTGAAGAAACACCGACAGCTGACCTAGCTATCTTAGGACAGTATTTTTGCAAATGGAGACTTCAGCCAAATTCAAGTAAGACTGTAGGAACATGTTTCCACCTCAACAGCAAGATGGCTCACCATGAACTAAGTGTACAATGTGAGAATACTCTTCTTATTCATAACAAATACCCATAATACCTAAGGGTTACTCTCAACAGAACATTGTCCTTCAGAAAACACCTGAACCCTGCAGCCAAACTGTGAGCAAGAAATAACATCCTGCAAAAGCTGTGTGATTCTACCTGGGGTTCCTCAGCTTCTATCTTGCAATCTTCAGCTCTTGGACTCATCTTTTCATCAGCAGAGCATTTTTGCCCAATTGATCGACACCTAGCTGATATGTTGCAATATATTGTGGAACAGTGTCCTCTGAGTGTATATCAGGGAAACCCCAGAGACTTTCTGTATACAACTCCATCAACTATTACTATATATAGTCTACCTTTGAATTTGTAAACAGAGTAAGTAGTTGAGAATGTAGCTGCAATGTGCTTTTGAACCTTTTTTTGCCATACACTAAATAAATCAGTTTAGCTTACAAAAATTTTCTAATTATGAGCAAAAATCATAAAAGCAACATCATGAAACAATCATGAACAACCTAGATTGATAGTTAAAACCAAAACACTAAAATATTATCTTAAAAAGTTAAATCTTGGGAATTGGACCAAAGTTTATTAAAACTGAGATGTTTTGCTACTCATCCAAGTAATTTTGCCATGCCCTTAAAACTTTTTTATTTCATCAAGCCAGACTGGCTTAAACCCCCCCCCCCCCTTAGATATTTTTAATTGTTAATTTGATTTTAGTTGGGGTGTTTTAAATTTATTGGGCCAAAATTTGTTTAATCCTTTTTTTTAAAAAAATAAATTTTGTATGTGATGTTTTTATTCTTGGCTGTTCACCGCCCTGAGTCCAGTGGGAGAAGGGTGGTATAAAAATCTAATTAATTAATTAAATAAATAAATAAATAAATAAATTTCTTCAGGTAAAATAAAAATTTTGGTAGGTAGAAAGTCAGATAGTTGTTGGAAAGAACCAACACTTGCCATACAGACTGCAGCATGACTCTCTGCCCATTCAGACTTTCATTTTGACTGAAGAAGTTACTTGGATGAGTAACAAAACGTCTCAGCTTTAATAAACTTTGGTCCCGTTCCCATGATTTAACCTTTTAAGATATTTTTGGCCTGGATGATTGAAACTTCATTTACAAAAGTATTACCATACCATGTTATAAGAGAACCAGAACCGGAGAACCAAGGAGCCTGAGTGGCGTAGCAGGCTAATGCAGCATTTAACATCCAGCTGCCTGCAATTACTGTGAGTTCTAATCTCACCAGGCTCAAGGTTGACTCAGCCTTCCATCCTTTCTAAGGTGGGTAAAATGAGGACCCGGTTTGTGGGGGCAATAAGCTGACTTTGTATAAATATACAAAAAGTATGAAGGCTATTGCTTAACACATTGTAAGCCGCCTTTTTTTTTTTTTATTGAAAAAGTTTTAACAATACAAATTTTTCCCCCTTTTCCCCCCCCTCCCTAGCCACAGATTGTAGAGTACATGTAAAAAGAATATATAAATCCTTCCCATCCCCACCCTAACCCTCCCCCTCCTCCCTCTTCCCTCCCCCCCTTGACTTCCATTATATGCAATATTAATATTCCCAAACAATATATATGTTATTCAAACTTCCATATCTTTTTTCTATATTTACTAACATACTAACATAGTCATCTCAGCTAAAAGCGATATAATATTTTCTAGTCTGATACTTATTCTGTACATACTCAATCCATAATTTCCATTCCTGTATATACTTCTCATGCGTCTGATCTTTTAAAAAAGCTGAAACCTTTGCCATTTCTGCAAATCCAGCCATCTTCTGGGTCCATTGATCAACCGTCGGTAAAACATCACTCTTCCAATGTTGGGCAATCAACAACCTAGCTGCTGTCACCATATACAAAATCAATTTAGTTTCACCCAGTGTAAAGTCTTTAACTATACCCAATAAAAAAAATTGCGGAGAAAATTGTATTTTTTTCTTTAAAACATTTTGCATAACCCACCAGATTTTTATCCAAAAAGCCCTCACTTTCCTGCAGGTCCACCAGATGTGATAATATGTAGCATCTAAACAATCACATCTCCAACATTTTGGCTGCACATTAGGGTACATGCAAGACAATTTCTTGGGGTCTAAGTGCCATCTATAAAACATTTTATAAAAATTTTCTCGTAAATTTTGTGACTGTGTAAATTTAACGTTCTGAACCCATATTTTTTCCCATGTTTCCAACATAACTGGTTGAGAGAAATTTTGTGCCCATTTAATCATACAATCTTTAACTAGCTCATTTTCTGAGTCTCTTTCTAACAAAACATTATAAACTCTCTTAATGTGCATTGGACCTGTCCGCTTTATCTGTTCAACCAATTCTACTTCATATTCCATTAAACCAGTTTGTTGATCTTCTTTCCATCTCATCTGTAATTGATTGTACTGCAACCAAGTCAACGATTTCCCTTCTTCCAACAGCATATCCAAAGTCTTCAATCGCCACCTGCCCTCTTCAAAGTAAAGTAACTCTTTATATAAAAACCCCCCGAGTGACTTAATATTTGTATTCCACATGGTATCAGCGAGATCCAGCCAAAACGGAATCTTATAATCCCAATTAGTTCGGTGCCTTCTCCAGACTCTCAGCAAGGCATTTCTAAGTAAATGACTGTTAAACACTTTATCCACTTTGGTATCATAAAATAAGTATGCATGCCAACCCCAAACCAGGTCATGGCTTTCTATATTCAACAAGTCAGTCTTAGTTTTCCCAAACCAATCACTTAATTGTATCAATGCAGTTGCTTCATAATATAATCGAAGGTTTGGGAGTTTAAGACCACCTCTCTCACGAGTATCTTGCATTATTTTCAGTTTGACTCTTGGTTTTTTATCATTCCAAATAAATTTGTTCAGTCCTTTTTGCCATTCTAGCAATGGTTTGTCTGATTTAAGCACCGGTATCATTTGAAATAAAAAGATCAGTCTAGGTAAAACATTCATCTTTACTGCTGATATTCTTCCAAGCAGTGATAACTGCAGTTTCTTCCAGTTTTGCATATCTTTTTGTATCTTTTGCCACAGAACCTCATAGTTATTTTGAAACAGTTTAGCATTGGAGTCTGTGATTTGTACTCCTAAATATTTGACCTTTGAAACAGTCTCGAAGCCTGCCATTCTTTCCAGTTCCTTTTTTTTGCTCTCTGTCAGATTTTTGACAATCATTTTAGTTTTTTTCTGATTCAACCTGAAACCAGATACCATGCCATACTCTTCTATAATATTTTTCATCTGGATTATTGAGTTCATAGGTTGTGATAGGGTAACAATCAGGTCATCTGCAAATGCCTTAATTCTATAGTCCTTTTGCCTTATAACTATTCCAGTCAAGGAATTCGAGTCCCGTATTGCATTGAGTAAGACTTCTAAAGTTAAAATAAATAATAACGGGGATAATGGACAACCTTGTCTGGTGCCTTTTTGTATGTTAAAATTCGATGTTAAGCCTCCATTGATAATAAGTTGTGCATGTTGCTCTTGATAAATTGCACCAATCGCTTGTATAAACCGCTCCCCCAAATCCATTTTTTCCAAAGTCTTAATTATAAAGTTCCAATTCACGCGATCAAAGGCTTTTTCCGCATCCAAGAAAACCAGCACTGCAGAGATCTGTTTATTCTTATCTAGATAGTCCATTAAGTCTATAACTTGCCTAACATTCTCCTTCATATATCTGCCTTCAATAAATCCTGCTTGGTCATGATGAATTATCTTTTGAATAACTGGCATCAATCTGTTGGCTAGTACTTTTGCAAAGATTTTATAATCTGTGTTTAATAAAGATATTGGTCTATAATTTTCTGGTTTCTTAGGACCTGATTCTTCTTTCGGAATCAATGAAACAAAAGCTGTTTTCCATGAGGAAGGTATTTTACCTCCTAGTTGTATATTACGAAATAAATCTTTAAGATGCTCAATCATTTCTTCTTGTAAAGTTTTATAATAAATTGCAGTTAAGCCATCCGTCCCTGGAGCTTTAGCTGTTTTTAATTGTTTTATAGCAAAACTGATCTCCTCCACTGTTATCAGTTGTTCCAAACTTTTCTTTTGGCTCGTTGAAATTTTTGAAACTCTCTTGTTTTCCAGGTATTCATCTATAGTAATATTCTGTATGTCATCTTTAACATATAACTTAGTATAATATTCCAAAAAGGCTTTTTTAATTAGATCTTGTTGGTAAACTTCTTTATCAGCATATTCAGTACTATCAATAATTCGTGTCGATGCTTGCTTCCTCAAAGTATACGCCAACCACCTGCCCGGTTTGTTAGCATTGGAAAAAGTATTGTGCTTTGCAAATTGTAAGTTAGTTGCCGTTTGGTCTGCTATAAGCATTTGAAATTGATCCTTCAGAAGTTTTATAGCCATTTGCAATTTTCCGTCTGTTGGTTTTTGTATCAATTGTTGTTCTTTCTTTTTTATCTCAGATTCCAATTGTAGTCTTTTCTTCTGTTGACTTTGCCTGTGTTTAGAATTCATTTGAATTAGTACTCCCCGCATATATGCTTTAGCTGCATCCCAAACTGTTTCAATAGGGGTGCCTTTGTTCAAGTTAAGTTTAAAAAACTCCTTTAAATGCTTTTTGAGTTCAATTATATTCTTTTCATATCTAAATAGATTCTCATTTACTCTCCAGGATCTTCTTTCTCTTTTACCCATCTCGATTTCCATCCAGACCGGACTGTGGTCAGTCAAAGTCCTAGGAAATATCTTTATTTTCTTTACTTTAGAGAGTAGATTAGAAGTTAAGAGAAAAAAGTCTATTCTGGAAAAGGATTTGTGCCTGTCTGAGTAAAAAGTAAAGTCCAATTCATTTGGGTTTCGAATTCTCCAAATATCTTTCAATTCCAAATCCTCTTTCAGTTCGAAAAAAGCTTGTGGTAATTTATTCCCTATTTTGGCCGTGGTTTTTTTATCCAATCTAGGTTGGATTACTCCATTCCAATCGCCCATTATTATAGTGTTTGAATAGTCCCAATCCAAAATTTTTAAATGAAGTAGCTTGTAAAAAGTTTCCTGCTGTTGATTTGGGGCATATATTCCGACCAACAAAATTGGTCCAACATCTGTAATAACTTCAACTGCAATATATCTTCCATCTTTATCTGCTTCTATAATTTTTGCTACAAGTTTCTTATTTATATATATCACCACTCCATTCTTCTTTTCCTGATTTGAAGCAACAAATTGCATTCCCAATTTTGAATTTGTCAAGTATTTCTGATCTTGCAATTTTACATGAGTCTCCTGTAAACAGATAACATCATTATGAAATTGTCTCAAATAGTGAAATATCTTCCTTCTTTTTTGCGGAGAATTCAATCCGTTTACATTCCAAGACAAAAATTTAAGTGCCATTTGACCCTGTCTGAAGTTTTGAGAGCAATTGTTGAAGATTCTCTCCTACAGTAGGAATCTTCGGTTTAGCTCCTCCCATGACTTCAGCTTGCTGTTTATCTTTGGTTCTTTTCTCACGCTGTGGCTTATTATGTTCTTGCTGCTGTTGCTTCATTTGTTTGGACATTGCTCTGGTTATGCGTTGCTCTTCCACTTTAGATGTTGTTACTTCCAAAGCCATCGCCTCCTCTGTGATGGTTTTAGACATTTCTTCCAAAGGAGAAGCTTCGAATGGTGCAAAAGGATCAACCACAACACCACCTACTGCTCCCATTAATTCTCTTGCCTCCCTTTGCGACTGCCTTATTTGTGCTTCTGTTTCTTGATCAATCTCGGCTTGTAGTTGAGCTTCTTTATCTATTGGTGAAGATGTGCGTGGAGGAGGAGAACCCGCTTTCAAAACATTGTAATAAAATTCTTCTGCTTTTTCAATAGTATTAAGGCGGTATCTCACTCCTCGCAGCCTGAGTATTATACCTATTGGGGCATCCCACCTAAATTGTATATTCTGTCTTTTCAATTCTGTCACCAAAAATCCAAAATCCTTTCTATCTCTTAACATTTTAGGCGGTAGTTCTTTAAAAACTCCAATCTCACTTCCATCAACTTGAACTGTTGTAACAAAAGAATTTTGCAGAATTTCATTTCTCATTCTTCTATCTGTGAAATATATAACCACATCTCTAGGCAGTTGTCTTTGTACCGCCACCCGAGAATTAACTCTGTAGACTTTGTCCATCTTGCACAAAACCAGATCTGGTTCCACTTTCAACATAACTGCCAAAGCCTCTGCACAAATTTTCCTAAGATCTTCTCTAGTGTTCTCTTTAACACCTCTCAATCTAATAGCATATTCCATTGATCGAAATTGCATCATAGTAATCTCATTTTGCATTTTCTGTGTAACTTCTTCAATTTCTACAATTTTTGAGTCAGAAGCTCTGAATTTAGTCTCCATCTCTGAGGCAAGATTCTCCACTTTTTTTATCAATCTGCAGCGCTACCTCAGACAGGCCTTTAACCACTGTTTGAATATCTTGTTTGAGTGAGTCATATTTCTCTTGAAACATTCCTTTAAGCTCCTTCTCTGATCTTTGAATTTCTTTAATAATAATATCATATTGGCTTTCTTCCTTTGTCTGAGATTGCAACTGCGCTGTTTGGGGCTGCTTCTGTTTATGTGTGGGGGAGCCCCCCCCTGGTTGCTTTGTTGCCATTTTACCTCTTAAAGATCTTCCTTTTCCACAAACTCTAACAACTTTTCCCAAAAAGTTCTCCAGATTCAATCAGGTCTATAAAAGTCAGTTGGTATTTTTATTTTATGTTATTTTGTTTTTTTTGAATACTTCTGCCGCTTCCAGCCGGATTTGTTACTTTAAAATGTAACCAGATACAGTAATCAAATTACTTTCACTTTCAGCTCTCTCAACTAAGAACAGGCGCCATTTTTTTTCCCTCCGCTTTCCTCAATGCCAATTCACTTTCACTTTAAAAATTCTTTAAAATAGTCCAAAAAGCTTCCAATACTTGCTGTTTAGTGAGAAGTTTGAAATCTTCCTTATTTTTCTTTGTTATTGGTAATGCTGCCGCGCTGTCTTGTTCTGCTTTAAAGCAGAGTTTCCCAGTCGTCCGGAGCTTCAGCGGGGTGGATAGGGAGTCCCACCCTGTTAACTCCCCAGAAGCAAGAAAAGCTTTCTGGGGGTCTCACAGGGGACTCTACCTGCAGCCGCCGGCTCTCCTCACAAGCCCTTTGAGTCTCGGAGTTTTACGAGCCGTTTCAATTGCCGAAACGACTCTTTTACGAGCGATCGGGCTGGCGGTCTTCAAAGGACCGTCCACAACAGCTGACGGCAACAGCGGAAGCCCCACATTGTAAGCCGCCTTGAGTCTCCGGAGAAGGGCGGCATATAAAAATAAATAAATAAATAAATAAATAAATAAATAAATAAATAAATAAACAAATAAACAAATAAATAAACAAATAAACAAACAAATAAATAAATAAATAAAATAAATAAATAAATAAATAAATAAATAAAATAAATTTCAAGAACCAGTAGGAAATAATCACAATCAACTCTATTTCATAGGACAATGCATGTGCAACTATTGACAATCCCTCAATGGCTTATCCCATTATATTCAAATATTCTTAAATGACAGCTGCATATATCTTCATTCAGCATTCCAAGATCAAAAAATCATCATAAGACTATAAGTCAATGATGGTTAACCTTTTCCGGACCGAGTGCCCAAAGCACGTGCGTGCATCCGAACCCCCAAAATGCAATGCGTGTGTGGCCCCCGCATATGTGCCCTGCCCTCCTGCATGCACGCATGGGCCCCACACATGCACTTCCCATGCATGCGACCCCTGTGCATGTGTACACATCCCACATGCACCCTGTCCCCCGCACATGCATGCCCCCACATGCCCTTGCCTCCTATGCAGACCAGCTGGCCCGAAGACCAGCTGGCCAGCGGGAGGTGCACACGCATGTGCAGCAGAGTTGAACTGGGGTGACGGTTCATATGCCTAGAGAGAGGGCTCTGTGTGCCAGCTCAGGCACGCGTGCCAGATGTTCACCATCACAGCTATAGGTTTTTGAGATTGTGAAGCAAACCCTTATTGGTAGCAGCATGGCCATGGCCAAACCTTCAGTCATATGGAGGACCATATTAATAAAGTCTAGATTTATTTCAAAAGGTTTTTTTTTATTGTATAAAGATGTGCTATTCTGAAAACACTCTTTTAAGTTGGGAGAACAATGTTTTGTAGACAAATGTAATTCAATTAATTCTACAGATAAGTGCAGAATTATAATGTGTGCAGTTTCTTGGATCACCAAAGTTAGGAAGCTCTTCCTCTGAATGCTGAAAGGCTTTTAGATAATCAATAACAACTCTCCTTGCATTATTTTATCAATGAGCCGCTTGGATGCTTATTATATTTGGCAATTGTACTTCAAGCATTAAGTGCTTATGTTTCTATATTCATTGTTTATACATATGCATTAGGGTTTTTTCCCCCTCTAAAAGAATTTATGAAACAAGGAGCAACCATTCCAACATGGCACAGAATGGTCTTTAGAAAGGGTAACAGGGAAAGCCTAGTTAGGGGATTAAATGTGGTGGTTGTGGCAAGGAGAATATCTGCACCATTACAACTAACGTTCCTGTTGTAATCATTCCTGAAGCTTGGCTGTAACCCGACTTTAAAGAAATATTCCATTGGAACAAAATAAAACATGAAAACAGAAAGTGCAAAAATACAGAAAGAAGAAAAATGATTGCATCTTGCTCTGACTTGCAATAGTATATTTGCATGCATCTTTCAGTCCTTGAATTGGTGCAGAAAGCAGAAAATAGGCTGTTAAATGGTAAGGCACTAGGAGATATCATGGCTTCTGAGGAAGACCTGTAGTAGTTGCTAATTGCTTTCTATTGCTTTCAGACAATATGGTATTGATGTTCGTCCCATAAAGCTAATATATTGGCTATCTAAGGGAATTGATTTCCCATTTTTCTCCTGCTTAGGCATTACGTTCTGGAGGAGAGAACCTTTTTAAAAATGACTTGTTTTTAGAAGCTTGATTATCAAGCCTGTGAGAGGCCAGTCTATGGAAAGCATAACAATTGCATTTGACCACCATGCTTTCTGCCTTGAAAGTATCTGCAGAGATGCTGCTTTCTTTCTTCTCTCTTTTTATCTTTTTGTACTTTTCCCCAGCTCTGTAAATTAAAGCATAACTTTAAAAAAATTAAATTGTGCTTGGAAGTGAACTAGATGCCAAGGGCTCAACATTCCGGTCATATAATCTGTAACAACATAATGGTCTACAGCATTTTGCATATTCTCTGGCTTTTGGTCATTTTTCATGGGTAATGTCACACAAAACATAGTACAATAATCCAGGTAGCCACAAAAAATTGAGTGATTTATGGGAAGAATCACTGTTCAGGTTATTTATTCTGATTCTTGTTTGCGATCTTTCTGACATTTTTCAGAGGCAGCTTCTTACTATAGTCAAAAAGTAATCAGATTTGTGGTGTGGGACTCAAGAATTTAACCAGAGCAAAAATAGTTTTGGCTATGCTCTAAATCCTGGATTAATTGTCAGGGCAAGGATTGTCAAGCCATCTTTTTTATGATTATTTAATACTGTTGTTTTTATGACTTTTGCTCATAATTGGGAAATATTGTAAGCTAAAGAAGGAGAACCTTTATTTTGAGTTAAACTTTTACTAACCAAAAATGCACTTGGAGTCATACTTACTGTGGTAGGTTCAACATGCCACTATAACCTACTCTTTATTAATTTGCAAACCAGCAACTTCCCCAAATTCTCCTATTTTTTCTGTCAAAATATATGAACTATAACCTAGTTCACCCCATGATAAACCCTAAATTATATGAGTTCACACACAATACTAATCTAAATCCAAACAAATCATATTAAAGCTTAGTTGTGATATGAAAACCCATTTCTCATATGAACTTATTTCTTTTATCTAAATTATTGTTTTGATTTGTCTGCATTGATTTCAAACAATGTTTGGGGAAAGTGATATATTCTCTGGTCCTAGATAGAAAGGAAGGATGGAGCAGACTACTATACCATGAGTTTCCAGGTGAGTCTTTCTTAAACATTGAACAGAGATGTTAAACAATGAAGTGAAAGGAAGCAAAAGGCTATTGGGAAGAATACCAGTATGTGAAAACCTATCATCAAGAATGCAAGAAGCCCCTTTAAAATATGTCTCCATGATATATTCCTTTTAAGCATTCTGGAAAAGCAGTTAAGGATGCTTCAAGATCCTGATGGCCAAATGATTAGAGAGAGAGGACCTGCCTAGCCAACTCCAGCTAACAGCAAATGTTCTCTCAATGGCAAGGATAAGCCAGAAACCAGACAGTTGAGGATACGGACTGTTATTCTCTTTAGAAATGTAAGGTTACTCAGCACCATTCCCATTAGGCAAAATAAGGCAGTAACCTGAGGCGCATAACCTAATGAAAAGGCAGAAAGTGGTTGGTTATATAATTATGTTGTCAGTTTTTGAGTCAATTGTTGCTGCCTGAGAAGGTGAGAAATGCTTGTGGCATGTTTGGCTTCAGACACCAAAACAATTTGATGGCTCTTTGGTCCTGCACTCTTGGGCTGAGGGCAGAGAAGGAGATATTCACTGCACAAACACGACTTCAATCAGCCCTGAGGCTACAATACAGTTCAATCTGCTTTTTAGGAATCATAGTTCTGATGTTGGCTAGTGGTTATTAATGTAGGAACCAAAATAAATAAATAAAAGTTTTTTAAAAAATAAAACCACCAGTGAAACAAAATGAAAACCTTTGATAATAAAAACAATAATGATAAAACAGAAAGTGCAACCCTTAACTATATGATCACTCAAGCCATTTGTGCAGGCTAAAATGATTAGTTAACAGAAGAACGATTTGGTCCTGGAACAGTTCTTGCCCTGCAAGAATTCAATCATTTTCTAAGCTGTTATCTAGATTTAGCAGTATGGACTCCTTTGGATGGAATTCCCTGAGGGGTGAGGGTACATTCTGGATGTGACCTGGTCTTCATGATGTTTCAGGACTTCAGTTCCTTACACACCCAAAAGGAGTTGACATGGTAGGGAGCAGCCACAAGTCTAAATGCATCCCAGGTGTGGCATTTTCCCCTGGAGTTTGCTGTCCAAAGCAGTGGTGAAATTCAATTTTTTTTACTACCAGTTCTGTGGGCGTGGCTTGGTGGGCGTGGTGTGGCTTGGTGAGCGTGACTTGGTGGGCGTGGCTGGGGAAGGATATTGCAAAATCTCCATTCCCACCCCACTCTGGGGCCAGCCAGAGGTGGCATTTGCCGGTTCTCCGAACTACTCAAAATTTCCACTACTGGTTCTCCAGAACCTGTCAGAACCTGCTGGACTTCACCCCTGGTCCAAAGCCATTACTGCAGGATACATCCCCAAGCACCTTTATAGAGTGATAAGGAATCTACCAATAATTCTATAACAACACTTTAATACAGGAGATGAATGAGTATGGCAGATGATAATTGTGTGGCTATTAGCTTCATGTAACATTTTTATTGTTTGAAAAAACGCACAATTGGGGAACAGTTTCCCAGGAGGAAAATCAATCCTACCTAAAACTCAGTTGCTGCAATTCACAAAGACTGATCCTTCTAGAATCCATATCATCAAACATTTGTACAGATAAAAATAGTTAGCTCAGTGGCCAGTCCATTAGACTCAAATGATTAAAGAGCTATTTCATC
This sequence comes from Ptyas mucosa, assembly GCA_012654045.1. Classification (NCBI taxonomy): domain Eukaryota; kingdom Metazoa; phylum Chordata; class Lepidosauria; order Squamata; family Colubridae; genus Ptyas; species Ptyas mucosa. The sequence goes on from WNWU01000032.1 coordinate 2,507,548, forward strand.
TATTCACACCATTGCTATTTTGTTTAATATAAAATTTGGGCTGGATAGCTGCCCTGAAGTATGCCGCAAATAATAAGTGTTTTGAATTATATATTTTGTTTTTCTAATAGAAGCCAAATGCGGGTTGCTTGCAGCCAACTTGTGGTCTTATTTATTTACCTTCAGTTCATCTAATGCACAGAACTGTAGAAGAAAGAAGGGAGAAATTTATTAACAATTATCAGTCAGATTATATTTCAGGTTGTAGTTAATTTGTCCACTTGCTTTAATTGATGATTTTCTCTAAACTATTATATATAAATCAAAAGATGGGCAGACAAAAATGCATCGATGATATATGGGTTTAAGCCAGTGTCAGCATTCCAGGAAAACCCCAACTCCAAGTAAAGACGCGGAAGCAAGCATTTTCCAAAGTTCTCTTTACTAGAATAGGTAAACTGGTACATCTGGGAAAACCTGAATCTGAAAAGCCCGGGTTTTCCTTCAGTAAATCAGAGGTCCCAAAACTATCCCCTTTCTCCTCAGTCGATCACATGCTCCAATCAACGTCTGTTCCATCTCGATCCAGCCCCCTGACCACTCCTTCTCCAGATGCTGGAGCACCCTGACCTTGACTGACAGGAAGAATGCTATTATGTCTACTAACTCCCTCTCCTAAATCCCCCCTCCTACTTTCCCACACATGAGGAGGTGGCAGCATTGAAGCTTCCGGCCTAATATGGCTTCCAAAGCTGACAGCCAGGGCTTCTTAAGCTTTTAAACATTCTTTAAAATAGGCCAAGAGTTTACTAATAATTATAATGAAGCCTCATAGTAGTTTCAGCTATAGATTGTGAAACTGGTTATCACTTCGATTGCCTACATGAGTGTTTCTGGCAGGTAAAAATCATAACACAAATGGTCACAAGGGGGCACTGCAGGAACACATGATTTACTTAAAGCAGCCTGTTTAAAGGAACTAAAGGTTGAAGTTTCCATTCTACCTACTGTATTCAGAAATGTTCCAGTGAATGGGAAAATTGTCTGCTAGTATCAAAAGTTTGGGCAGTCTCCATTCCAGCTACTCCGACTATGAAGCTGAATTGACTGACTAGAAGCCAAACTCCCAAGCCATCAGTATTCCATCTGGATCAATGCACAAATATAATGCCTAGAACAACAACAACAAAAGTGGTACCATTTACATGTTAACAGGCATGTCTGCATTGGAGCAGGGGGAGTCAAAAAATGCCGCTTACAATTGTGAGATTAAAACGCTGCCCTTTTCTTTGCATATGTTGCATGCTAGATGTTAAAATATATATGGTAGCTTTTTTCTTCCCTTTACTTAATTAAAACAAGATTCAGTAGAATACATCTTTTCCAGAAACCTGAGACCAGAAGCAATACCACCTGCCTTCCTAAATTCTGCCTTTGAAGTATAGGTTCGTTGTTCTATTATCACTATAAATAAGGTTGCTTACTGATAACTCAATAACTCAATTAACATTTTCTAGAATTAATAATATTCATTATTCTTCCTGATCAGTGTTTTCATATAATCACCAATCCATCTATTCAGTAATTCTGACCTTTGCTAGAAGACCTTTCTAGAACATCACACAGGACCTTCCAGCTATATCAGGCTTGCCTGATATAGTGTCATATCTAATTAGTTTTTGGAAAGGAATATGAAGACTGCAAGTAAGGCTGAAAAATTGAAACAACATCCAGCAAGCAGACAATGACCAAACAACTTCCTATACTGTTGCAACCTGGAGGTATTAGGCCACTAGGCACTGGGGTCACCTGGAATTGAGGCTAACATTTGGAAGTCTTTACCTATTTTTAAGAAAACCTGGAAATGCTGCATGCTCTCCCCCCCCACCCCCATGTTAAACTAATACAGGTAGTCCTGTATAACAATTCATTTAGTGACTGTTCAAAGTTACAATGGCACTGAAAAAAATGATTTATGACTGTTTTCACCCATAACCATTGCAGCATCCCCATCATCACATGATCAAAAATTCAGACACTTCCCAACTGATTCATATTTATGATTGTTGCAGTGTTCCGGGATATTGTCATACATGTCATAAAACATGATACTGTCATACGAGTGACAAAAATTATGCAAGTAGCATCATTTGCTTCATGATGCTACGTGTTTGAGTTTGCTTGTCACCTTTTGCAACCTTCTGACAAGCAAAGTCAATGGGGAAGCCAGATTCATTTAACAACCATGTGGCTCACTTAACAATTGCAGTGATTCATTTAACAGCTGTGGCATGAAAAGTTGTAAATTGGGGCAAAATTCACTTAACAAATGTCTCACTTACAAAGAAAATTTTGGGCTTGATTGTGGTCATAAGTCAAGGACTGCCTGTACTCCATATCATCAGCAATCTGTACATGGGCCTACAGATCACATTGTAACATACAGGCTGTGAAACGTCATTCAAAGTGGGAGGGGGTTCCATTATTAGCTAAAATCTGAAAAATGCAAAGATTAGGTCACTGCACAATTTTATATTGAACATGATGACATTTAGGCATCAGGAAGCAAATGATGCTACTTGCATAGTTTTTGTCACTTGTATGACAATATCATTAGGCAAACAACCGAAGTTTTATTAATCATGTAGCAATTTCATTGAGGAAATGATAGCATCTCCATCATGTTCTTTGCATAATGACATCATCCATATGCAATGCAAACTCTAACATTAGCATAATGACATCATTACATGCATGACATAAATCACAGCCAAACTGGTCCATTGAATGGGAAATCTATTACACGGAGGTGTTGTAAATCAAGTTTTCATTATACTACCAATCCTTTTCTATATTCAGGAATAAATTCTGCCAGGGCTAATCTTTTGACTTCCAAAGTGGGTACAGCTAAAGCAACCCTGAGTAGAATCATAGTCATTCCCTCTCTTCTTCTTCTTCTTTCTATACTCTTGCTACTACTTCTCCTGTTCTGATTCTGATTCCTTTTCCCACCCACAAATACTTTTGGAACTAATACTAAGCAGCCCTGCTCTATTCCATTAATGAACATCTTTTTAGGAAGGGAGGGAGGGAGGGAGGGAGACTAAACTATATAAATAACTTAATTTAATATCATCTGTTTCACTGTTTTGAACTCTCATTTTGTCATTTTTGTTTCAATGGATATTATTATAAATAAATGATTAAACTGCATCTGCAGTTCACCCCTGTGGCAAGGGCTATCACATATTCACAAGGAAAAAGGTCCTTTGGCAAAGTCTGAGGCACCCATTCTCTTCCCTGCTTCTCCAGGCTAACCAGTGGTGCAGACTGCATTGGGGCTCGATGTATTCCAATTAGCCCCTTTGTTTGTGGTGTTTAAAGCGAGATTGTTGCTGATCTCATTGTTCTTATTTGTATCACGTTTGACTCAGTTGGAAGACATTGTGCGGAGCAAGTTGGAGTCCAATCGAGGATGCAGAAGGTTCAGAAGTGTTGAAAAAGGCTCCAATTTTTCAAGCAGCATGCAGATCACTCCTCTACACATAATATTAAATTGTAATTATAGCTTGTTGCTGCCCAAGACTGGAGTTGCCGTTAAATCTATATATACCATTTCCCCAGGCTTGCAAATTTTGTTTCTTAACCTGTTGATGCTTAGTTAAAAGGGACAAAGGGGGAAAAAAACATTGCTTTTGTCCAAATAACATCTGAATTTATTTTTATGTGTGAGAAGAAAGCACATTTTCCAGGAAATTCAAGTACAACACACACACACACACACACACACACACTCCTTTACACACACACACAAGAAAGTATTTTAGTATCTAGGAAGGAAAAAAATATGTCTGTTCCTGTTTCCTTTAAATGATAACTCCATGCCTCTCTACAATGAGAGTGTTTTCAATATATTGACCACCAGGAGGCACTGTATAACCAGGTTCATCTTTAATTGGGGCTCTTCAGATGTTATTCCATAGAGTTCGAACACTCTACCAGGAATTGAACTCATAGATCTTCATACTTTAGAATACTATATAAGAGTTCAATAGCTTTACAAGTCATATCAAAACCCATACATCGGGGAAGGACATAATCAGAACATTAATATCTCTCCATTCTGAGAGTTTACGGGAATGTGGAATATATTATAATATACTGTTCTGAGAGATTATAGTCAAGTGTGTATTAGAGTGTGCCAACATTTATTGCATATTGAATAGGAGTGAGCAGAGGCTGCACTCAGGTCCGTCAAACTGGCAGGAAAATACTCAAACCTCATTGGTTGACCCAACTGACAGCTCCCTATAAATTGGCGCTGTTGGATGAGCCGGCTGCTGGGTTGCACCAATCTACGAATAAAGAGCTGTTGTTACTGTTAAACGGTGTCCTGTCTCTTCCATCACCCAATTCAACACTGGCGACAAAGGTGGGATCAGAAGAGCAGTAAACAAAAAGAGCGAAATTAAATCATAGTCCCAATGGAGGAAGGGACTACTGGCAGGCATTGATAGGCTACTACCACAGTGACTAAACTGCATCAGCCATCACGATGACTGCTCACGCCCCACCAACTCTGCTTAACTCAGCCATGGACAATCAGGACTCATATGATTAGATTTGAGTGCTTTATTGAGGCCAACGATCTCCTAGGATTATCGGACAATTATGGAGCCAAGGTTTTTGATATGGCCAACGCACTCATCACACCAGCAGCTGTGCAAACAGTGCCCTGGGCCACTCTCCAGAATACACTGCAAGCACATTTACTCTGCTTCTGCAGGAGGAAAGCGAATACGTCAACTATTACATGGCGGCACTGAGAAAGGCCACAGCCTATTCCGAGTTTAGAGAATTGAAGGACATGTTGCTGGAGCAGCTCATCAGTGGAGTGAGGGACATTAGCTTTCAAAGGCGGATGTTAGCAAAGCCTAACCTCACACTACAGATAGCGCTCGATGGGGCCAGAGCAACAGAGTCCTCACACAAACCTGCGGCAGCTCTACAAAAGGCAGGAAATGCAACGACTTTGCACCAATTCTCTGCAGTCCACCAGGAGAGCACTGAGCTAATTGAGTCATCAGAAGATGAAAATGACATCTGCCAATTACAATCAGAGTGGGAGAAAAAGAAAGTATTCCCAGACGCAGGGGACGACAGCCACTATGTGCAGGATGTGGGGGAAAGCACTCCAGGGCAGTGTGCAGATATAAAGAGACAATGTGCCAGAAATGCGACCAAAAGGGGCATCTCGCAAGAGTCTGCCATGCTAGCCAGCCCGCCATATTCTGCTCAAGACAGGACCCCAATGCCGCTGCACCCGCTGACAGATGGAAGCCAGCATCCTGGAAGTCCAGGTGCAGGGAGGACTCACCAGCAAAGGAAAAAGACGCGTATCAAACCAATATCAGGCAAACAAGCTCCTCTAAAGGAAAGAAAATTCATGTCGCCGTTCAGATAGAAGACTTGCAATGCGACATGGAAATCAACACGGGGTCATCATTGATGATCATGTCCTGGGAGACAATCAGGAAGGCTGTACCCATACTCAAGAAGAGAGACCTAAATCCCCAGAGAATACAACTAAAATACTACCAAGCTCAACCTCGCACAGGCTTACCAGCAGTTGCCAGTCAATGACAGCATAGCCGAAGCACAAACGATTGTCATGCACAGAGGGTGTTCAAGTGTTGCCGGCTACAATTTGGCATGAGCGTGGCACCAGGACTGTTCCAAACTATTATGGAACGACTATTGCAGGATATTCCTGGGGTAGTACTCTATTTTGATGCTGTCCTGGTGTCCACTGCCAACAAAACTACATTATTTGACCATTTGAGGACTGTCCTCACTAAATTTAGAGAAGCCGGACTCAAAGTCAAATGCGAAAAATGTCAAATAGCAGTGCCAAGGGTAGAATTCCTGGGCTCCCTGATCGACGGGTCCGGAATACACCCCACTAAAAGCAAAGTCGCAGCAATTAAAGATGCACCCACCCCCAAGAATAAAAAAGAATTGCAAGCATTCCTGAGATTGCTTAATTTTTATAGCATGTTCCTGGCACAGAAGGCAACTGTGGTAGAACCTTTGCACAGGCTGCTAGGAAAAAAGACTTCCTGGATCTGGGGTCATGCTGAATTCGCTGCAGGTGAAGCAGTAAAAAGACTTTTGACATCTGACAGCATACTAGTCCACTATAGCGAGACACTACCATTGGTGCTAACATGTGATGCCTCCCCATTTGGGGTCAGGGCTGTCCTTAGCCACCGGATGTCTAATGGCAGTGAGGTGCCCATTGCCTATTACTCTAGGACCCTGTCCTCCACTGAGTGAAGCTACAGCCAGCTGGACAGGGAAGCACTGGCTGCAGTCGCTGGGGTCTGGAGGTTCCATGTCTACCTGTATGGGAGAGACTTTGTGCTTGTCACCAATCATAAACCCGTACTCGGTTTATTGGCTGGAGACCACCCCACACCAATGATCTTATCCCCCAGAATGACCAGGTGGACTATTTTTCTGGCAGCTTACAGTTACCGGTTAATCCACCGGCCTGGAAAGTCCCTGGGCCACGTGGATGCTCTCAACCGCTGCCCACTGCCTACCCTGGTTGAAGACCCTGTCCCCATTTTCCCAGTTCTACTTATTGAGGACATTGCCACTGGGTTGCTTACTGCAGCTGAAATCGCAAGATACTCGGCTAAGGATAAAGACTTCATGCAAATTATGAACTATGTATGGCAGGAGTAGCCCACTTCCAGGTGCTGTGCAACCATATTATGTGTGCCATAATGAATTATCTATGTTGAAGGGATGTCTGTTGTGGGGGGAGAGGGTTGTCATACCCCCCAGATTAAGACGTGCAGTGCTGGAAGTCTTACATGTCGGACATCCTGGAATATTCAAGATGAAAGCCCTGGCTCGGAGCTACGTCTGATGACCAAATATGGACTGTGAAATAGCGGAATGGGTCACCACCTGCTCACCGTATCAGGAATCCAGATCAGCATCCCTCTCTGCTCCGGTTAAAGAATGGGAAACCCCTAATGCACCATGGTCCCAGGTACATATTGACTTTGCAGGACCAGTAAAAGGCAAAACGTTCCTAATTGTGGTTAATCCATTTTCTAAGTGGCTGGAGATATTCCTGATGTCTACAATCACGGTTGAAGCAGTCATCCATGTGCTCCGGAGACTATTCGCCATGCATGGCCTCCCTGATGTCTTGGTCTAGGACAACGGGCCCCAATTTATGGCCAACCAATTTGAACTATTCCTGGCAAGGCACCATATCAGACATGCCCTCATTGCCCCCTTTCATCCAACCAGTAATGAGTAGGCAGAACAGATCATGAGATCTGCAAAAGAGGCACTGTCCAGAATGAGCCCAGGGGATTGGCAAGCATGAATCGATAAATTTCTCCTAGTGCAACATATTACCCCAAGTGCTACCACCAACAGGAGCCCTTCGGAACTCCTCATGGGAAGGAGAATCCATTCACAATTAGACCAATTGCACCCAAATTATAGCACTGAAACACTGCCTGATTCAACTGGGAAAATCCAGTCATTTAACATTGGGGCCCGAGTATATGCCCGAAACTATGTCAGAGGTGCCCTCTGGATTCCAGCCACTGTAGTAGAAATTTCAGGTCCTTGCTCGTACAAGTAGACCTAGAGGATGGTAGATTGTGGTGATGGCATTTGGACCAACTCTGAGGCCATCTTGAAAGCTCACCGCTGCGATCACCAGAAATAGTTCAATCCGACAAGAGGCTAAGCCCTAGACACTAGTCAACAAAATAAACAAATGTCTAACAGTGACTCAAACTCAATTATACAGCAGGAATACCCACCTGAGGAACCGAGACTCCAGCACAGACTCCTGGATGGGTTGGGCCTGGAGTCTCCAACCACACCTCACGACAAAATCCTGAAGATTCCATTGGCAAATACTGAACCAACAACAAATCCATCCACTCAGGCAAACGCCCAGGAACCAACTGAGCTGCGCTCATCTAGGGCTCACCAAAACCCTACCTATGTAACTATATTTGTAAATGTATGTTTTGATTGGACTATGTTTTGTCCAGGAGGGGAAGGGTGTTGCATATTGAATAGGAGTGAGCAGGGCTTCACTCAGGTCCACCAAAACAGCGGGAAAATACTCAAACCTCATTGGCTGACCTGTCTGACAGCTCCCTATATATGGGCAAGCTGTCAGACAAGCTGGCTGCTGGGCTACAGCAATCTACTAATAAAGAACTGTTGTTATTGTTTGAACAGCGTCCTGTCTCTTCCATTACCCAATTCAACAATTTATGACAAGATAAATCTACCTGTCCTTTGGATCTGGATAGATAAGTGATGCAGACTTAATTAAAGTCATAATATGAGGCATTTTTAATGGCCTTTGTTAACAGTCATGGTTACTGTTCACACAATAGCTGGGTGTGTGCATTTCAGCATCAGAAATAGCATTTGCCTAATAGAAGTCATTAGAAGGGACAAGCAGATGAATGGAAAGTGAGGTGGCTGCATCTCTTGCTAGCAGATCTCCTAGAGGCATCTAATGGTCCTCTACAATTAGGTTCCTGGACTAAATGGGTCATTTGCCCATTCCCACTCTTGCATTCCTCTACTTTCAAGGAAGGAAAATGCAATGGCCCCAGGGAGCTGCTAGAGGAAATATCTATATATAAAACCAATTCTCCCACAAGGGGGTGCCTGATCTCCTCCAACATACTGTGAAACTCCTTGATCAATATATTTGCTAATCCATAGTCAGGGGACACATAATTCTGTCCTATTCAGCCAAATCCCTACAGTATTAAGCAATTCCTAGAATCTCAAGCCAACATTTCTTGTGCTTATGGTACCAGAAGTAAGAATACTTCTGATGTGGATGACATGGAAGAATGTATAAATGACTTTGAATTAATAGATGGAATCTAAACATTAACATTAAAGAATTACCATTACTGCTCCTTCCATTTCTGATTTCAGAAATTTTAAAGTCTGGTACTTAACAGAATAACAGAGTTGGAAGGGACCTTGGAGGTCTTCTAGTCCAACTCCCTGTTCAAGCAGGAAACCCCTATATTATTTCAGATAAATGGTTGTCCAATCTCCTCTTAAAAACCTCCAGGGCTTGGAGCACCCACAACTTCTGGAGGCAAGTTGTTCCACTAATTAATTGTTTTAACTGCCAGGAAATTTCTCCTTAGTTCTGGCAACTAAGTTTACTTACCGTATCTAGCAAAGATGTTATCATGCATTATCAAAAAAACATTAAGCAAATAAAACAATAGCGGTAGAACGCCGAGGCAAAGAAACACTTTTAAATATCAAAATGGACATGCAAACTGACAGATTGCACTTTTGTGTTAAGGTGCTAGGGAAGAATCTCGCTCTTTGATCCTATTGTGCTTTGAAATAGACAGAAGATGGGTACCCTTCCAGGTCTTTTTGCTTTATAATAGCAGCCCTATACATACTTATCTGGAATAAATCCCATTGACCTTAGCTTCAATATGACTTCCATTTCCAGCAAGCCTGTTCAGCTGAAAACACACAAGAGAGAAGTGGGCTACGAGATGCAGAAGGTTTTCTCAGAGTGGGGACAAAGGGAAAATGAGCCTTGGAGGATCAGCTCATTGTAGAAGAACTAATTTGAGAGAGCTTCTGGTGAGAAATTGATCTGTGTGAATCTTGAAATTATGGAAAGAGGACTTAGGAATCCACCTCTTCCTGGGACTCAGTTTTGTCAAACTCACTGGGAAAGCTTTCTAACTGGAGTAGAAAGGACATTCCAGATTCCCCTCAGCTTTAGATATTATGTCCCTGAATCAAGCAGGATACCATCATCGCAACAGGAATAGCTTCCAGAGCAGAGGTAAGCTTGAAGAAAATTGGGATAGGTGAGACTGGTGATGGATGATGACATGCTGGAGATATGGTGAGCAGATGCAAAATAAAAAAAATAAAAAATAAGACTCCCATGACAAACAAACTAAACCTTTAGTGAACAATTAAACATGTAGAATGTAGAAACAATATTTTCTTATGTGTATGCCAATATAGCTGCAGTTTTATACCTTGAGAATTGGATATAAATATGAGAGCTGGACTCGCTGAAATTAGGGAAACTTTTGAGATAGACATAGGATAGACACATATCCTAGATAGACACATAGTGTCTATTTAAGCAAAATCTGTAGGTTATCATTCTGTAGAATAGGATGTGTTATTACAAACAGCAGCGTCCAAATGTAGGGATGGGAAATTCATCATACTACGGTAAAAATGGTAAGATCTTTTTAAAGTTTCACTGTAGAGACTATAAATATTTGTGTGTGTTTATGTTTGTATCTTAATTGATCAAATTGTCTCTGCTTTTTTTCCAGAATTAGTGCTTGGTAAAAAGCAGTGTAGTAGAAGTTCAATAGGTACTGATTTTCTTCTTGACAGGAATATGATACCAGGATCAAAATAGCTTATATTAAATTGCTGCCCACCATTCAGCTGTTAAATGCATTATGTCCTTTGAGCAAAAAAGTGTGTATAAATATTTACAATGCATCTTCAAAGCTATTACAGGCGAAAGCATTGTGAAGTGAACTAAAAAAGCAGACAAGCAGCATACTTATACCAAAGTGTTTAATATATAGGTTAATACATAAAGTAGTACAACAAAAAAATTATGCAATGATGAGTTGTGTATGTATATGAATTTTGCCTGAATATGGCAGCAGACATATTTGTCTAGGGACAAGCATAACAAGTCCCTCAAAAAATGCATTATTGCTGGTATTAGACAAAGAAACAATTAAACTAGCATCTCCTAGTATTTTTATGTTTCAACCTGGTACTTTTAGAATCTCTGTTCTCATTAATTTGGCCAAATGTAATATATGTTGCAAATCAGATGCAAGTTTCTTTAGTTTATTCCTCAAGGGGAAAGTTAGTTAATTCAGAAAAATATTACAGATAGTTCTCAACTTACGACCATTTGTTCAGCAACTGTTCATAGTTATGGTGGCATTGAACAAAGGGACTCAACCATTGCCTGAAGTTATGGCTGTTGTATTGGCTTGTGGTCAAAATTCAGAGCATTGGCAGCCTGCCTGCACTTACTACCGCAGGGCTCGCTCCAGATCCGTTACCATTTATGTCTTTTTGGTTTCCTGCTACCCTGCGCTCTGCCACCCCAGCTGACCTTCACCATCTTGCTGTTCCTACAGCCAGTGAGGCATTCCCAGCCTAGTTACTGGAATGGGCTGCACAAAAACCTCTGCGTAAAGCAGCCTCTGAGCATCAGCACTTCAAAACTCTCCTTTGCACCTCATGGCTTGCCTTGGCTTGCCTTCATATTGTGGGGGGAAAAACTGCAAGCTTAAATTCAAAGCTGAAGAAGCTTCTTGGATGAGAAGCGAAACGTCTTCAAAGAAAAACAAGGAAGTCCAGTTGCCTCTTGAAAAAAAGCATCTTTGGGACAACCATGAGCTGGATGACTGAGAATCTCCATAGACATTTAGCTTAAAGCATTTTTTGGACATCTAACCCAAGCCACAAACAGCCAAAAGCATGACACAAGTGCATTTTGGTGCCTGAACTGCAGCACAGCATGAAGCCAGACATGGACACACATCAGCAGCAGTGGGAGCAAGATGGTGAAGGTCGGCTCAGAGTGCATGGTGGTGAGAGCAGCTGGGACTGGCTGAGGAGTTGTGGTTTCCCAGCATGTGGCAATGTTCTGCCCCAGCTACAAACCCCAAAGAATGCAGCACACACAAACTCTATACAAAGCTTATTTTACTCAAATAACTTAGTCTTTATCAACCAAAAGCTGTTAATGAACTGTCTTAACAGCCTGCCAGAATTCTAAGATAAGGTAATCACAGTCTTACTAGAGTTGGCAGAAAGCCCAGAAACAATTTTGCAGAGAATCCAGACGTGAAGGAGATTGAACTAAAGTTGTTCCCTACAGCTTGCTGCAAGAGGCGTTCCTCCTTAAATAGGCTAAGGGAGTGGCCAATTAGTCCCAAGTCTTACTCTCAAGGAGACCTCCTGAGGAGCCACTCCTGCCTTTTGGCAGCTCTGCGTGCCCGTGCATTGAGAAGAGGCTCCTCCTCTTCGTCCTCTTCACTTAAAGGAGCTTCTGGAGGTTCTGAAGGCCCTGGCTGAATCCCTGCCTCTGGCACCACATCTTCTCCAGCCTCCTCACTGTCCGGTTCGAGCGCCAGCTGCACAGGCTGCTGGTGCAGCACCACACCAGCCTCCTCGTTGTCGGAATCAGCTACAATCTACACAGGCTGCTGACGGGCCACAACAGGCAAGCATGGTAAGCAGCCCCAGAGCTACACAATGCTGGGGCTGCTTGCTGCCCACAAGGCAGGATGCCTGGCAAGAGCAGAGATGGGGGAATTGGAAACAGTCCTTACTGAGGGTTGGGATTGGGAGGGACCAGGCTCAGAATGGCTTGGATTGGTCCTCGGCTAACAACTGGTAAAATTTACTTAATCATGGCAAGAAAATTGTCAGGATTGCCCTCATTAAGCAATGCAATCACTCGATGTGTTGCTTTACAACTGCATCACTTGGTACCTGAAATTCCTACCCCAACTGTGGTTGCAGATTTCAACTTTAATTGATGATCTCTCCAGGCACAGTGGGAAAAGGTTGAGCTACAGACATAGTAAGTTAGGGTCTGACTTGGTACAAGGCAGTTTCATGTACCTAGTTGACCATCATTGTCCCTCAATGTTCAGCTGCATTTTATCTTTTCTTTATTTATGGCATCTTCCTCCTATGAGTAGGCAGGTCAAGTTCAGAAATATAATTACTACCTGTCAGTCCCCCACCCCCACCCCCACCTTCCCCTTTATCATTGCTGCTAAACACTGTGGAAAGCAAACCTGCTTTCTTTAAAAATGGCCTTAACCAGCAACCTTTAGAGTTGGGTGTTAGAAAAACATTTGAAATCTGTAATGCCATTATTCAACAAAAATTAATGAATTCATCATTACAATCACTGCATTTTCTTCTCGATAAAATGATGGGGCCAGTTTTGCCCTGGTTGACAGAAATGCTAGATGTTTTGGTGAACATCAGAGAAGAAGTTAGTGAATTTCATAAACTCTGCTCCAGTTTGACCACTAGGAAGATGACTACTTGGGACTGATTTTTATGCGTATACATGATTTGGGGGTTTTTTTAATGTATAAATTATGGTGGGTTAGCTAAATCATTTTAAACTCTAGACTCAATAACCCTTTCTTTTGTGATACCATGATTGTGTATTTCACATCCTTCAAAATGAACAAAGCCAATTTTTCCCTGTTTGAAGAGGGTAAATTCTGTTGAATAAGAATTTGAACATCTGCCCATGGTCTTGCTTCACTGAGTTTAGACCTCAAGTCAAGGTATGATTTGACATTTGATCCTGAATAAAGTTAATTCTTTTTCCCCCTATTTTTCAAACAACTTTATCAGAAGAGTGTGTGTGTCTGTGTGTCTGTGTGTGTGTGTACATATATTCATAATCATGAGGGGAAAGACCTGGGAAAAATACTTGGGAAAAACCAACATTTCCAACTCAAAATTTGAACGGGAATCCCATCCATTCTTTTGGTATTTTCATTACCTACTCCAAAAGCAAAACAACAATATCAGTTTAATAACAATGGTGGTGGTTAGGATGATTTTTTTTTCGCATCCTACATAAGCAACCTGGCCACCAGGGATGAGGAAAGTTGCTGTCCAATGCATCTGGAGGGATCCAGCCTGGGAGAAAACATGGCTACCTCAATATCCCAGGAAATATCACCAGAAATGCTGCCAAAAGGGAGAAGATGATCAGAGAGAGCTACTAGAACATCTGAGCTATTAGAACCCTACAAAAGCTTCTCAAGAGAAGACAGGAGAAACGGTGCTTGGCGAGGGGCTCCAGCGCTGTCCACTTGCCGGGGCTTATACAGAGGGGACTTGTAGTCCGACGCGAGAGGATTGTGATTTCTACAAAAGGTGAACAAGGGAGGCTAGCTTTAAAATTAGTCTCAGGGGAGGGGAAAACCTGCGATACGTTTACATGCTTAACTAGGTTGGTTGATTAAGCTCTGCGGACTCTATTTCTACAATCGGCTAAGCCATAAACCAGGTTGACGGTTCAAAAGGAATGGCTATTTCAGAAACAGGCTGCCCAAACTCGTCGAATGGCTCCGCCCCAAGAGGGAGACTCGGCCAAAGGTTTGAACTGTGAACCTGATTTATGGCTTAGCCTATTTGTAGAAATAGAGTCCACCGGAGCTTAATCAACCAACCTAGTTAAGCATGTAAACGTATCGCAGATTTGGGGGAGAAGGAAATTGAGAGAGGCCTGTCTGCTCCTCAAACTCTGCTTTTTCTTTTCTTTTCTTTTCTTTTCTTTTCTTTTCTTTTCTTTTCTT
>WNWU01000032.1:2521983-2556571 GCA_012654045.1 Ptyas mucosa
TTTTCTTTTCTTTTCTTTTCTTTTCTTTTCTTTTCTTTTCTTTTCTTTTCTTTTCTTTTCTTTTCGTTCCTCGCCGTTTGTCTTTCCCAGCGAAAGCGCGACGTCGCCGGCGATCGCTCCGAGGTGGCGCCGGAGATCTCCGCCATCCGTCTCTCCCTGCTTCCGGCAAGCCAGCGGGCGACTATTCAGCAATCTGTCGTCCCGGTCCTTTGCGCGCGTTGTAAAGCACTCTCTAGGTCGCCGGTCCCTGCTCCCGCCCCTGTTCAAAAATTCTCCCGCCGCGAACACGCGAGTCGGGGCCGGATGGAGAAACTGACTTTTTCCCCCGGGAGTCCAGGTACCTACCGGTCGACTAACAATACCAAGGCCCCGCAGCCCAGCCATCCGTCTCCCCCAACCGAGTAGGAAATCCCGCTGAGCAACTCGGCGGCTAGGAGGCTACCGGTAACGCTACGCTGCGAAGCCCGGAGGAATAAGAATCTCGGCGGAACAAACCGCTGATGGGGCTGCGAACGGCGATTGAGAAAAGGAAGGCAGCGGGACGCGTGTCCTAAAACACGTTCAACCAGAAGTTTATTCAGCAGAAGACAACAGTTGGCTGACTTGGCCATCACTAGGTCGAAACCAAAGCAATCCACATCGGGATTCCGGAGGGAGGGAGGAAGGAAGGAAGGAAGGAAGGAAGGAAGTTTCCTGTTTTACAGTTTGCACAGATACCAGATCACCCTGCCAACCTCATTTCTCATCAAATGATGTTGTCTTCCTGGTCCCCGACAAATGCTTCTTTTTCTTGTTTCAGAAGGCTAGTTTTTCCCTTCGTTGAAGCAAACATTAGCAGAAACAAGGTATGAAAAATACATCACAATTTTTAAGAGGGCAAAAGTAAATGTTAGAAAGGTGGGGTTAGAGGAGTGCCTTGATCTTACAGCCCCTTTCATTCCATTGTGGTCAAATAGGATATGACAGCCATACGACTAACCAGACATTGACTAATATAAACACTCAAGGAGACAAAATGTACGACTAACAACACACTCCAAATGATACCGAATTGCAATTTAGACACCTCAATTTATGAAACCAGTTCATTTTATTGATGTGAAGGTTGAGGTGAGGAACACATTAAATCACTAGTAAGGACCCTCTAACACCCGCAACTCCGCCTTGTCATATCCTCATGATATCTTATAAGCCACATTGCTTTTTATATACCTTGCCATTTTTGGAGAGGTAAGGAGTCCCTGTGGATTTTATTCCAGTAGTCGTTGCTGACTATTGGGAGTGGTGGTCATCTCCATTTCATTGAGCCAGCACTGTCACAGCACTGCAGTTTCTGCTGTCATGTGGCCAGCATTGATGTCACAGAGTGCTGTTATTTTCCCACCATAGTGGTACCTATTTATCTACTTGCATTTGCATGCTTTTGAACTGCTAGGTTGGCAGCAGCTGGGCAACGACAGGAGTTTACATCATCACATGGCGCTTGGATCACGGTCTGTTGGATTTTCGGTGGACAAGTTCAGAGTCCTAACCACTGAATCATAGTGCCCCACACATTGAATATGGAAATGCATGTATTTTGTGGATGGCCTCTCCCACCATAATCACTTTCCTGAGAATAAATAAATGATGCAGAAAAGCTGAATTGAGTCACATGAACACATCTCCCCCAAAAGAGAAGAAACTGAAAAGGTTTGATTCAGCAGGAAAAAAAAGAATAGGAGGGAGCAGTTTTGCAGGATCAAGGCAACATTGGAATTATTAGGTCATTCACATATTGATGTAAAACACAAATCAGATGGCACATTGAGAACCTGTACAAATTATTTGTACTACCAAATGGTGAATCTATGAGATGCCTTGGATTACATCCAATTTTTCCCAGCTACCATGGCTGTGGAAATCCAGCGAAACTATTTGGGAAAGGTAGTTCCTTTCAAATTCAGCTTTGGACATTATTCTTCTACTGAGTCTTATTCAAGTGATTTAAATCAATTAAATAAAAAAATGCAATTAGATAGAATTAGCATTTACATTTTTCCACAAATACACATACTGTAGATCCTAAACACATTTCTTTGAGAAGAATATTTCCAAAAATTTAAAGTTTCACAATGAAATGGAAGAATTAGCTTTGAATTTCTGGGTTTTTTTCTAATTTGGAGTTGACTTTGATATCAGAATGCTTTGGCAACTTCAATGTTCCCTTCTGATCATACGATTCTGCCTCTATGTGATTTTCAGACCATGCTTACCAGTTTTTCTTGCTAAATTGTGAAAGACCCTACATGTATTTTCTACTTCCCATATGCTGTCATACTTTGAGTTCTCATTCTATATTTTCAATGCAGTATGTAACTCAGTACAGAACAACTTATAAATAATAAGTTCATATGCATTGCTGGAGGACAACTACTATTTTCAATGATAAAAAACCCCACTAGAATAATGTATCCATCAGTAAAGAACATTTTCCAACAATCTGACAGGAAGGCAGTTCCACTGATTGCTTGATCAGTCTCTAGTACTGTATCAAGAAACAACCTGGACTTTTGATGACTCTAATCCCTGGTAATCATTTGTTGCTAGTGATCTTGGACCATCCTTTGAGAAGCTCTGGGACATGAACCAGCTGATGTAATGATTGGAGCTAGTAGGAAAAGGCTGAAAGTAAACTTGATGAAGCATGGGTACATCTACCCCATGGCAATAAGGAATGCGAAGTATTGGTACTTGTCTTCATGGCAGCAACTTACAAGGAACTAAATCCACAATTGATATAAGTCATTTGTTAAAAACAACAACAACACAAGCTCTGGCTTCAAATAACAAACTATTTTGGGATCAGAAAAAAGGCAGATCAGTTCAGGAGGTGAACATTTGAGATTAGCCTAGTTTAGAGCAGATTCCAAACAAACTCAGAGCAATTATGTGGACACTGTTGCAGCTTCTACAAACCCTATGCCAAAGCAAACTGTCCCTCATACCATAGTGGGATAAAGATATATAATTCTGGGGTTCTGTTATTGATGGAATAATAGCAGTACCTGGCAGGAGAAGAATTATTAGCTATATTATTAGCTTGTTCCAAGACATGGTAATGGAGGTGGGAGATACTTCCAAAGTTATCTATCAAATCCACTGCATGGATTGCCTCTGTGACTATGTAGGACAGACAGGGAGGAAGCTAACCACCAGATTGCAAGAACACAAGTGAGCAGTCAGATGAGAAGACTCGAACTCATTGGTAACCTCACACTGCAATGAACAAGGACATACATTCAATTTTGTAGCTACTAAGATTGTTGGATGGCCAGGCACAAAAACAGTCAAGGAAGTGGTTGAAGCCTGGGAAACAGGCCCTCATCAGTCAATAGGAGTGCTGATTTACCGCCAGCCTATCAAGTACTTAGAAAGTGAGGGCTGGGCAGCACAAGCAAATGCCAGATAACGATGTAAAAGCCAGCCATCAACCCACCCCAATCAGCATCTTAAAAAAGCACATACAACAGGCACTATAAATACCACACACAGAACAGCGCACACTCTGCTAGAGAGAAGTCCCCTGAAGATGGGCTCAAGCACAAGTCCGAAAGCTTGGAAGATAAAGCCCCTGCTCCCAGTGACTGACCCAGATTGGATCCTATGACATTACCTGGGACACATACATTTGCCTTCATTCATGAGTGTTCATTGGACCCAGAATATTGGACTGTTTATTTGGTCCCAATGAATGAGCCTATTCTAGGAGTACAGAGGGTATGCTATTTTGTTTATTCCACAGATCTTTTGTAGTTTTTGTTACCATCAATTATGCCATCCCGATTGCCCTAATTCTGATCTGATTCCATCAAATTATGGTTATAATGGTACTTTGGTTGCCTCAAAGAGGTTTCCGTGGTAATGGTATGTTAGAAGCCACACTTCTAAAAATAGGATCAGGAAAAAGAAATGTGTCAGATCAACAATTAAATTGAAATGAAATGAAAATCGACAAACAATATTATTTTTCCAGTATTGATATTTATTACCATCTCATGAAGTCCAACAATTAAAAACATTTGGGGAGGACTTTAAATTGATGGAGAAAGTGCTTTCAATGTTTTTGTGGAAACATTGAAAAGAGAACATTTGCTATAACCCTCTTGGACTTTCCACAATTATGAGGTGGCCAAGTATGTCCAAGTTCCCAATCACTTACAGCAAATGGGCAGTTTCCGAGCTAGGACAAAGAGGCTGTAGAGACAATGTCTTTCACTTGGTCACTATGCTGTAATTTGATGGTTTTCTCTTCTTCTTTTTACATTGTTGTTGTTTTATTTTGCTCTAGCAATTTTGATTCAATATGAAAGCAGGATGTCAAGTTTTGTAAAGAACTAAATGAAGCTTTATAACTAAATAAATAAATCTGCTTCTGATAATCTATTTCAAATGTGTGTGGTGCTGGTTCCTGACTGGAGACAATTAAACAGGGCCTTCAAATTGACTCACCATAAAGCAAAGCTTCATATAGTGGGTTTTTGAAAGGTAGAATAGATAAAAGTTTGTGTTTATGTGAGGGGTTTTTTTTCCCCTCATTTATTTTGCAAAGTTGGCTACAAGGTCATCCCAATAGATTGATTCAATTCTCAGGCAAAGAGAGCTCAGCAGGCCATTCATTGCCCAGAACAATTCCACCAGATGGCACCTGGACATGGCGTTATTGTATGAAGTGTTATTTCTGGAAAAAATATCCCTCCCCCAATAAATTATGCTTTATATAGTGTGCTTGTTCTGTCTCTTCCCATAATTCAGACCTAGATAAAAACATAATTACGCACTGTACCATGATATGTCAGACCCACAGACAATCATGTACTCTACTTTCTAGTCCACATACAGAGGGGAGAAAATAAATAGCTCATATTGTTATTTATTGAGTTCAGGAAGGTTTCCTTCCCATACCCCGGATAGCAGTTTCCTTCTTGTTTATAATGATTAGCAGACACTCTTTCATTGCTCAAGGTAAACAGATAGCTGTCTGTGGCTTTGCCCACCACTGCTAAATCCCCTTTACAAGTCCCTCTGAGAATATTCAGAAACTATATGTAGAGATGGGAGCGAGGGACAAGTATTCTGTTCCTTCTACCGCCTGTCTCACTTACCCCTTACTCTTCATGACAGATCTAAAGAGATGCTGTAAGCTCATTCAGTTGAACATGGTTACAATTCCTCTTCAATTTTTCCTGTTTATTTTAGAAAAAGGGAAGGTGAGGGTTGAACCAGAACATACATACTCAGTTCCTATCCACTTTTACAATTAGTGAATGCCCAAAATAAGGCTGAAGTATTTGACCCATTAATTAAAGCAATGTCAGAATATAAACAACTACAACTATACAGTCACAGAATGTAGTTAAATGGAGTGACCTAAATAATATGTCAGTCAAGTTCAAGGATAGTGACCTCCAGATATTGTTGAACTACTAGTCTCACCAACTCTCATTTTGGGTCAAGTTGGTTAGGGATGTAGAAATTTTAATTTAATTTTAATTAATTAGTTTAAATTTTAAGGCAATATCTTAAGGGAACACAAGGTTTCTCACTGCCAGTGACAAAGAAATGGGAAGGAAACATGCAAGACTGCTATAAAAATTATATAGTGTAGCAACTTACATCAAGGTTGCCTTTGGACTGACAACAAAATCACTTCAAGTAGTTGTTATTCTTTCTTTCTTTGGTGGTTTTCAATGTAGTTCGGATTATATATGAAGGGTGGAATAGTCATATTGAAGAAGTTGATTTTTTTTAATATATTGATTTATATAAACAGGCTTTTCTTTGTAGAGATGCCCAATCTCATTGATTTTTGAATGCTAGGACACAGGAACACCCCATTCCCCTCCAAACCATGCCAACTTTGTCATCTCAGAAGAGATTCAGAAGTTTCCTCTCAATTTAGGTGGTCCAAATACTGAATAAAAATTACTATTCTCCTTAACCTTGTGAGGAACATCATACAGTAACAGATTTACTTTACAAAATAAATTACTTGTTTACAAAATAATGATCTGCAAGTAATTTCTGTTTCGTGTTGATACACCTTTGTTCTCTATAACGTGTTGGAAGAGTGTATCTAGAATTGCAAGATAAATAGTACAATAATATCTAAGCATATTGACTTTTGTTGATTCCCTGTACTATGCTGTTTCCTATGCAAGCTTTTCCCAGCCTAGCCTACCAATATGTTGAAGTAGAACTCCTGATCCCAACCACTTCAATCAGTAGTTACATTAATAGATAATAAGGAAAAAGTAAAAGAACTAGCTCAAGTTTTGCTGAAAAGAAAATATGTTTTCCCCTAAGCAGTTGAAATAAATGGTTGAATAAGCAGGTTTCTAGTTTACTGTATCAGGAATGTAGTCAGGGAATACAGTCTGCTGACTTTGAATGAATTCAGATCTCTAGAATCAGATGAATGACATGTATGATCCTGAAGAAACTTGCTCATGATCAAACCAAATGTATCTTTTTTCTCTGAGAAATCCTGGACAAGGGGTGAAGTACTACATGACTGGAGAAAGACAAACATTGGCCCTTTTATCAGGAAGGGAAAAATGCAAGCCCAGGAAATGATAGTCTGAAAACAGAGAAGATTTGAGATTTGATGATAAAGCAATCTTGAAGAAATGCAGATTATCAGATATTAGCATATTCTTCATTAAGTAGAATTAATTTCAATTAAATAGTTGGATGAAAAGAGAGCAAATGCTCATATGTATAGACAACACAAAATATGGTGGACATATATAATATGTTAGAAGACAGAAAAACAAAATGATTTTGATAGAGAAGTGAGCAGAATATATCTTCCCTCAGTGTGGAAGGGATTGCCATTCTCAAATTGGCCTTTTTAGTCACACCAGATGCTGTTTTAGGACCTCTTTCCAGAGCACGATACCAGTCTTTTGAAACTGAAGGTTGCCAATGAGCAGAATTTAAGAAATGTAAGAAAAAAGAATTTAACTGCACAGGCATAGGGCAAGGAATATATGATCAGAAAAATGTGTGAAAAATGATTTTGGAATTGTAATTGATTAAAAACTGAATATTAATCAGAAATATGATCTGGTGGCAAAAGAAGCAAATGAAAGTTTTAACTAGCTAATAATTTCCAAATAATTTCCTGTTTATTTTAGAAAAATTAGGGAAGGTGAGAGTACATACTGTATCTTTTTTTTTATATTCTGCATTGAGTAGATTCAGTCATAAGTATGTGTCCAGTTCTAGGAACCACTTTGAGGGAAAATGCTGAGAAACTGAATAGAAGTAGAGAAAGATAATAAGGCTGATCAATCACAGGGGAGAAACTTAAATCTTAGGAAGAAAACTAAAGAAACTACAGGTAGTCCTTACTTAACTACCACAATTGGGACTGGTAACTCAATGGCTAAGTGCCATGGTCATTAAGCGAAACATCACATGACTGCAATGAACAATTTTACTTCTGCCTTTCTATTAACTCAGCTTGTTACAACCCAGTTACGAAGCACACAAATGGCAATCACATAACTGTGGGATACTGAGATGATTGTAAATACGTGCCGGGTGCAAAGTGCTGAAATGACAATCTGTGACTGTGGGATGTTGCAATGGTCATAAATTCAAGGACTGGCCACCAAGTATTTGTTAAACTGCCATAACTTTGAACAGTCATTAAATGTGGACTACCTGTAGGTAGCGAGTGATGATTTGAGAAGAGAACACTGAAAAATATGATATCATTCTTGAATATTTGAAGGGTTATTCAAAGTCATAATCTGTTCTGTTTGTCTCACAAGCAGAACATGGAGTAATGAACTAAAATTTTAAGATTCTAGTCTAGTTGAATATCAGGGTGGAAAATGCTAACGGAGCAAAGGAATAAATTACCAAAAGAAAGTGATTGAAATCAAAGCCTGGCCAACCATCTCTCTGAGAAGCTTTAATATGGATTCCTGCAGTTTCCTGAAGTGAACAAGCAGTTGTATTCAGAGGACCCAAATGGCCCCTTTTGACTTTATGATTCTATTATTTGTGATAATTTTATTATTTTTATATCTAGAATTACTGCCTCATTTCCTTCACTATTTATAAGATTTGATCATAGTTTTAAATGGATTTCTTCACTGTGCTACATCTGATACAGTTTATTTTTAATTTGTTAAGTTAAACAAAATGATTTCTCCAAAGTCATGAAGACTTCAGTTTAGCCTTTTCTTATTTGAAATAATTGACTCATTTTTTATAATCACATGTCAAGTGCATTGGACAAATATAAGCTGCCTCTCAAAGGGGGTATTAGATATAATCAAACATTTCTTTATTTGTTCAATAAAGTAGTGCAAAATGATTAAGGGGCCCAAATTCATCAAAGCATTTAAATATGAGCTGGTGGAATAATTTCCATTCTCAGTAGATTATACAATTTGCATTTTAATTATAAAATAATTACAAAGTGTGAAGTTTTATATAATCCACTTAAACTAGTAATGCCAAAAATGAAAGGCATTTCCCAGGAAAATTTATCCATCTCTTTATTTATCTTTTGTATAGATAGCATATGAATATAGAACTAGAATGTGTTCCACTTTGGACAGATATATATTTAACTTGGCTCTTGTCAAATAGTTTTAAGTTTCAAAAACAACATAAATCCTTAGAAATATGAAATGTGACACTATTAAAAAATGTTTTCAGATTCTTCTTTTGCTTCTGAATTGTAGTCAGTAGCAGAAAGACAGAAGAAAAATATGTCCATTCTATTCATTTTGAAGATTGATGAATTGTCTGGAGTCTTTGCAAGTTGTTCCCATTCTTGCATCCACCAAAGAACCATTTTTATCTTATAGAATTAGTGCTGGTTTGTCTTCTTATTCTCTTCCTAATCATTTGGACTTTAAAATTGTGGGAAGCACCCCTTTTGTGGATTATATGCAGCCTGCTCTGACAAACTTTTGTTGGGAAAAAATTAAAAATACTTTAAACAAAAAAAACCAGTTGCTTAATACAGATTCACTACAATCTGATTCCTGGAACATACATATATACTCTTTTGAAATAACAGTTTATCTTGTGAGGGAGGAAATTCACAAAATTGAACTTTTAAGGGGCAAAAGAGAGCTAATCTGGTGTAGTGGGTAAGGCACAAACTTAAAAACTGTGAATTCTAGTTCCATCTTAGGCACTAGTCAGCTGGATGACTCTGGTCTAGTCACCCTATCTCAGGAAGAAAGCAATGGCAAACCACTTCCAAAATCTTGCCAGAAAAAGTGTGGGTAGTTGCAACATTGTCAACATTGAATCTCTCTCTCTCTCTCTCTCTCTCTCTCTCTCTCTCTCTCTCTCTCACACACACACACACACCCCATAGGGGAAGAACAGAGGAGCAGTGTTGTCCTTGTGGTTTATACTGCCTTAATCTTATACTTCCATCTTTGTGAAAACAGGCTGACCAAATGTTCTGTGTGAGGCAGCAAGGTTGTCTTCTGAATAGCTATTAGACATCTCTTCAAGGGTTTGTTTGAAGAGCATGCTATGCAATCATAACTGAGAAGATAAATATCAAACCTAACTTCCTTATGTTATAGCAGCATAAGGATGACCCTATAGGTAATACCTGAGATACAACTATAATGGAGTCTGCCCTTTATGGTTGCATATCGTGACAGTTGTTAGGTGATACATTTCACCTAACGACGCCTCCATCCCTGCTCTCCGCAATGAAACATTAAACAAACATGCACATTGTTAAGCAGAGCTTGGGGTGTCTCCTGTGTGAGGGAGGCCATTGGAGGTCTAGCAAAGGCTGAGGCTTGCCTACTTTGGCCCTCTCAAAGCCTTTCCCAACCCCAAGATTTCCCATGCCCCACTTCCAGTGCCTTGGGTCTCAACAGGCCTTTTCCCACTCCCACTGGGTCCTCTAAGGCCTTAGGCATGATTCCCACCCCACCAGGCCAAACACCCTTCTCTTCATTTACCTTTTGAACAGCTCCAAGGTCTTCCAGAGCTCTGGAATGACTTCCTTCTTTGGGCATCCACATGGCATGTTTCCAAAAGCAGATGCCATTTTGTCTCACCCACAAAATGGTGGCTGATTTCGGTTTGCTGCCATGTGACTCGAAGACAAACTGTTTCATTTTGCTGCTTTAACAAAGTCTGCACGTCGAGAAGCTTCTGAAGCGCTATGCAGTCCTCTCTAAGGCAGCAAAATGAAGCCCACAAGCAAACAGGAGAAAAAGGTGGCCGTGTTTGGATCTGTGCTGATGAGGCACATGAACACAGGGCCATTGCAGCCCCCGTAATTTTGAAATGGACTCGTATGTAGCTTTTGGGAGATCTATTGCAACTTTGAACATTCGTTAAATGGGCTGTCATACCTCAAGGGCTACCTGTATAGGTTATAAGATGTCTATCTAGACCCGCTCCAGTCCGGCTTCAGGCCTGGGCACAGCACGGAAACGGCATTGGTCGCATTGGTTGATGATCTCTGGAGGGCTCAGGATAGGGGTTGCTCCTCTATCCTGGTCCTATTAGATCTCTCAGCGGCTTTTGATACCATCGACCATGGTATCATGTTGCGCCGGTTGGAGGGCTGGGGGTGGGGGGCACCGTTTTGCGGTGGTTCTCCTCCTACCTCTCTGACCGGTCGCAATCGGTGTTGGCAGGGGGGCAGCCTTTCCCCTGTTTAGTAGTGTGCAAAGTTATCATCCCATAAAAGCATATTATTCTAAGATGTACAGTTATTAGGATTTTATGACTCAGGTTTAACATCGTGCTACTTTAATTCAGCATTCCTCTACTACTTTCCACGTCAGTCCTGTTTTCATTTCCATTTATTTTATTTAATATGTTTAATTTTAATATGTTTATTGTTTTTAATTTATGTTAATGATTTTTCTATTTATTTAACAACAACAACAATAAAACCTTAGTACAACTATCAGGCATCCCTGATTAATTGTAATAGGTTATAACCTAGCCTGTTTATTTTTCATTTGAAAAAAAAAATTGGAAGAATATGGAACATGTATTTATTCTATGGTCGCTTTTTTAGTCATTTACAAGAGCATTAAATTGAACTACAATTAATTAGAGTTATAGTCTAGATTATGGAAATGTAGTAAGATTTTTAAATGTAAGGAAAGAAATGTGTACAGTAATTTAAATAAATGAGCAAATTAATCAGTGGCTAAAATATATTTAACTATATATATCTAGTTTATGTTTAACAAAGTGCTGAAACAGAGGTGGTAATGGTACTTCATTTAGCAATTGCTAAATGTTTTAGAGACCATTTGCAGTTATGATGGTGATGAAAAAATAATTCTGCAACCAATTTTCACATTTATAGCCTTCACAAGTCTGTAAAACAAAGAAAAACAGAAGTAAAATGGTAAAAAGAGTCATGGCTCCACTTAGCCACTACTTTGCTTTACAACTTAGTTAGCGCTCCCAGTTGTGGTCACTCTATTGGCCCAACACAACATTGCTTCATTTTACCCAGTGTAGTGAACTAATAATTGAGTCGAGGAAAGTGGGGTTTAATACTTTATTTCTGTGAAGAATTAAAGCAAGATATGCTTGGAATCCAAGTTCAAATTAGGTGTACCTACTGAAATTCACTGAGGGATGTGATGGCTCAGTGGCTAAGACGCTGAGCTTGTTGATCGAACGGTCAGCAGTTCAGCAGTTCGAATCCCTAGTGCCACTTAACAGGGTGAGCTCCCGTTAGTTGTCCCAGCTTCTGCCAACCTAGCAGTTCGAAAGCACGTAAAAAATGTAAGTAGAAAAATAGGGACCACCTTTGGTGGGAAGGTAACAGCGTTCCATGCGCCTTTGGCGTTTAGTCATGCCGGCCACATGACTAGAGAGACATTTTCGGACAGCGCTGGTTCTTCAGCTTTGAAACGGAGAGGAGCACTGCCCCCTAGAGTCGGGAATGACTAGCACATATGTGCGAGGGGAACCTTTACCTTACTGAAATTCAGCAAGCCAGTCTATACCATAAAACCTTATAATTTCCTGAACTTTCATCATTTGTTCCTGATTTTTAAGACATGTGCAGTATAAGTTAATATGCCTTAGTAAGCTTGGGACAGGGTTACACTTAATTAGCTAAGCTGTCCACCTCTGGGTGGATTTTTAACATCCTAATAATAAAAACCTTTTACTGTACTTACAGGCTTTTGCCTGGACATTCTTGACCATAGCTAAGCTAAATGTCATGTTTCCTTTCCTTGTTCCAGTAACAGGCCCACTTGCAAAATTCTTCAGCACGGTTACACAGCCACACATCCTGCCAGCTAGAGTGACATTGCTCACGTACGAAGCATTTGTGGTCAGCCCTTTGCTTTCTTCTGGCAGTTGCCAAAGCAGGTATTAATTACTAATTCTAACAATGGCTATATTAAGAAAAGCACAAAATGATTAAAATGTAATGCTTCTGCTTGAAGCTAATTCATGACTTACGAAAGTTCCTAATGGTTTGTTAGCAAACGAATTGGTCAGGTCCTCAACTAAATAAAGGTCAGCTATATCAAAGTCTTTCAGTACATTTGTTGTGGGCACTCTTCAAAATGACTGTTGGGAATGCCTCAGCCTTTATAACATGGCTGATAGGGGGAACATAATTAATTACAAAGCTTTCAGAATACTACCTACCGTATCACATCTTTTCAGTCAATCAAAGTTTATTTTGGTTACAGACAGTGGTGGGATTCAAATAATTTAACTATCGTTTCTCTGCCCTAATGATTTCTTCCAACACCCTGTTCACCAAACTGCTCAGAAAGTTAACAACCAGTTCTCCCGAAGTGGTGCGAACCGGCTGAATCCCACCACTGGTTACAGAATAGTATAGAACAAAACAACTAAAACTGTTTAAAAATAAAAGAGGAGACCTAAATATAAAACACAAGCTAAAGTAATAGTAGAGAATATTATCACTATTATTTGAGCCAGTTTGGTCCAGTGGTTCACATGCAGGGAACACATTCAGGAAACGTGGCTGGAGAATTATGAGAATAAAAGTCTACACATCTTAAAGTTATCAAGTTTGAGAAACACTGATCTGGATATAGAATCAAATGCAAATTTAAAGTTGATAAAAGCTGCACATGGTGCTGAGCTAGGTGTATCTGTACATTTTTCTATTAAATGTTGTAACACAAATTGAGCGGTGGATAATTAGCCCTAAAACCAGCTTGTTCTTCTGGCAATAGCTGTTCAAATTTCATCCAATCCAGTAATTTTGTGTTTAAATGTTTTGCATATAATTTGCTTATGACATGCAATAGACTGATGGGGCAATAGTTAACCGGTAGATTCCTTTTCCCCTTTTTGTAAATGGGAACTATTATTGTTGTAATCTCTTGGAATTATTGCAAAACAGTCAATAACAAAAAACAGAGAACCTAAGCCTAGAATCCACCCCTCTTGGTTGTTGCAAATAATTTAATCAGTTAAAAGGTCATTCCCTGATGCTTTTCATGGGTTGAGTTGGTTAATCAGGTATTTGATTTCTGTACGTGTTACTGGATACCGATAAGGAAGCATATCAAATTTTAATTTGAATTGGTTGGAGCAGATCTCCCTTTGTCCATATGAAGAAACAACCCACATCTTCTAGCTCTTTCTTCTATAGGAAGCACTTTACTAAGCCTCCTGTTTGTGCTTTTTCTGCACCAAGTGGGTGCACTTCCAAGCAAAATGTTGGGCTGTAGCCACTCATGTTTTTATTTTCTAATAAAAAAATAAACTGAGCTGGGGTGACGGCATGCGTGCCCACAGAGAGCGCTCTGCATGCCACCTCTGGCACGCGTGCCATAGGTTCGCCATCATGGTTTTAGCCCGTCTGCTTGAAATCAGCAGGTCAAAATACAGTATATGTAATTCTGGTAAAGGTTAATCCAGTAGTCTGCAAAAATGGCCACTAGGTGGCAAAAAAGAGATTTAAAAAGGTTTTAAACCTTTGCTCCTATCTAGTAGTCATTCTACCATTTGCAGACCAGATACTGTATGATAGTTGTACCCTAGGATGCTAGACTTCTGAGCACAGACTCTCTGACTAATTTTTAAATCAGACTGTTAACTTAGTCAGACTAAGGTTTATGTAATGAGGGTTTAATGCTGGGTAAAGCAAAGTAACAGTTTCTGCTATTTTTTATTTTCAAAAACAAGCCATATATGCAGGGGTGAAATCTACTTACCTTCCCTACCGGTTCAGAAGTGCACACGCCATCATCATGTCTGATTTTTGACCTTCTGTGCATGCGCAGAGGGTTAAAAACCAGGAAGTAACGACATCTGGGCGGGTGGGCATCCAGTAACGACGTCTGGGCGGGGGTTCTCTGAACCACGCTCCAGCGGCTCTACCAACTCATGCGAGCCAGACCGAACCGGCAGGATTTCACCACTGCATACATGCCTGTTTAGAAAACAAGTTTAGTTATGCAGTTATGCTTATATAGATCATAGCTCCTTCATTTATTTCCAATTTCTTTCAATACAAAATAATTTCAGTTCCAATGCATTTTACCTGAGTCTGTATTTCTTTCAGGATCAGTGGCTGCGTGTTTCTGCCTTCCCAGTAGGTTATGACTTTGCGCATTTGTGTACATGTGTGCCCAGGGAAGCACAGGGCAAGTGGCATATGCATTACGGTGGGTCACA
Source organism: Ptyas mucosa (assembly GCA_012654045.1). Lineage (NCBI taxonomy): Eukaryota > Metazoa > Chordata > Lepidosauria > Squamata > Colubridae > Ptyas > Ptyas mucosa. Next base: position 2,536,675 of record WNWU01000032.1, read on the forward strand.
TGACTAGGAGGGAGGGGAACTTAGAATGGAGCAGCCTCCAACATGCTGAAGAGTTGCCCAAGTGCCTCTTCCATAGGGATGCATTGGATGGATGGATGGATACTGTATACAGTATATTTTTTGCAAGAATTTTCTCTCTACTCAGAATTAGCTTTCTTTTAATTTGCTGGTTTCTATCACCATACTAGATCTGGTCCTCCTCTGTTTAGTTTTTGAAGAGTTATGTTGCTGATAGACAGCAAGAATACCGTCCTCAGGGGCTGGTAAAAAATATTAAGATGGCGACTATTACAGTCTGATCCAAGCTCTGCCTATTTTTTATGTATGTTGCCTCACAACTACCATTTTTATTTTTTATTTTACTTTTTGTTAAAAACAGACATGGACATATAGGCAGAGACTAGAGATCTTTACATACAATGTTCTATTGCTAAACACTCAGTAGCATTGAGTTGAAAAGAATAAAAGGGCGGTTGTCCTGTTCTTGATAGGGAAATGTGCAGATCAGCCTATTAAAAGGACAGAGATAAGCACGAGTAATAAAATGTAGGTAAGCAGGAGGTATCTAGAAGGGGTAGCTAGCAGCCTAATAAATCAAGTATTTTCTAATGGCCTTTTGTGAATATAAAATAACTCCAGAAACCAATTTGTGGAATCATTTATATTTTCAGAATTCAAAATATGACTATCATCAATACTTCACCAATTTAGAGATAGTGGCTTCATCAATATATCATAGTTGGGTGAGCTAACATGCTAAACATAAACCATGATTTATTTGCCTTCGTAGTATTTTAACGTGGGTGCTAATGTGCCTTTAATTAGTTTATTTTACTTGTTTGCCAGAAGGGAATTGTTGAATAATATTCCTATAACTTAAAATAGCTATTCTTTTCTGTTCTGCAATACTGTGCATTGACACATGCATAATATTCTAAGACTGTTTTTAATTTATATCAGAATCTTCTATTCTGCTAGCTCATGTTAAAATTATAACAGCTGCAGCAGAACTATACCGCCACAAATGCTATAATATATTCTAGGATACTGCAGCTTTTCCCAATGTATATTTTACTCCCTTTTCATTCAACCTGGCATTTACGCTCATTTTATGTTAAGAAGGGAGCAAAAGTAATATGTACTGCCCAATATATACTTATATAAACCTCATTGCCACCATCAGGCCTTCTCTAATTCATTCATCCAAGCAAAATAATTCTAGACTTCACAATCTTTCTTTGTACATACATCCTACCACACCTATAATCAGCCATCCTCATCACTATTTCCAGGAGGTTTTCAGACTGCTAATAAATATACCTTCAGAGGCAAGTGACCAAAATGGAATGCGGCATTAATCGAAAAGGAAGAGATCCTTTCAGGAGCCTGTTTTTACATTGCTCCCATATTTAAGTTACTCAAAGGATTCCTTTTTAAATTTGGTTTGTTTAAAAAGACACATATGCACATATCTACCAACTAAGAAGAAAGTGACAAGGACAATAATACCTACACTGGCACTCCTTTCCTCTGAGACCTCTAAATGTTTGCAGGCCATCAGATTATTGCACAAATGTAGCAAGTTGCAACCACTGTGCACTACCTTGTATTTATCCATGATTAATGTCATGTCTTGTCGTGCTGCCCAGTTTCCCTATGTGCTTATATTCCTTTATCATAAGGTAGAATAACCCGAAAATGCCCTGAAATCCTCCATAGATTTTAATAACTAGTGTCATGGGTAATTTGTCTTGCTAACCCTGCTTTTATCATCTCTTACAATTCATTAGGAAGTATATTGAACTCTATGAAGTGCCCATTTAAAGAATGAGCCAATTAAAACTAATGAAATCCTCACAGTTCCAGAGCCATAGGTCAAAGCTAAGAATTTATTGCAAACATAAACTTCTCTTGTCCTATCTAACAACAGTGGCAATGAAGTTTTCTTTTCCTGGATTCTTCAGTGAAATGAAGGAAATTTGAGTGTATCTACTGTACATTTACTTCGTTGCAGATGATTGCCCAGTCCTACATTTCTAAATCGTGGTATAGAATATCTCTAAATTCTTAAGGAATCTCATATATTTCTCAAGTGGTTTATTCAATGGATTTACTTCATGACTTTCTTAAATGGTTTAGGTAGGTTTAGTAGATAATTAGATAGACTATGAGTTGAAAATAACTCCTGTAGGTAAAATCATGACATCGATATAAGAATCAACATGCTTAGATCCAGAAACCTGATTAAAGAACAAAGAACGTATTTGGGTCCAATATATATGAGAATCAAAGAAATTTAATGTAACTTAATGGGCATCCCAATATTTACTGTCAAAGATATTCCACTCAATAATTCTGCAATCAAGAGATTTAATGATCAGTTTCTGGATCCAGCTTCATATATCTAGCATTAGGCTCAGCTGTAGGAGCAAAATTACCAATGAACCTATCACTGAAGTGCTAACTATGCGTATCTAGCTACATGAACTGACTCTCCCATTTGTGAGCTGGACTCAAAAACAAACAAAGAAACAAAAACTAAGGTTATGTGAGATGTTCCATAAATGGAACAGATATAAAATCACTGAACTGCTACTTGATTGTTTCCAGTGCAGCACTTTCTCTTCTAATTGTTATTGGTAATGTGACAAAATTAGTAGACCAGCGAAATGCTGTGGACATAATTTATTTGGACTCCTTGTTAGTGTTAGTCTGACTCCTTGCCTAGATAATTCTCTCAAAGCTTCCACATAACAGAATAACTGAGTTGGAAGGGACTTGGAGATCTTCTCTAGTCTAGTCCCTTGCTCCTGCAGGAGCCCATACATCATATCAGACAAAGGGTTGTACAATCTCTTCTTAAAAACCTCCAGTGATGGAGCACCCAAAACTTCTGAAGGCAAGCTATTCTATTGATTAATTGTTCTGTCAGGAAATTGCTTATCAGGTTCGTTCTCTCCTTGATTAGTTTTCACTCTTTGGAAACTAATCTGATTCTGCCTTCAGGTTCTTTAGAGAATAAGTTGATCCTCTCTTCTTTGTGTGGCAGCCCCTCAGATATTGGAACACTGCTATCATTTCACCTCTAGTCCTTCTTTTCATTAAAGTAGACATGCCCAATTCCTGCAACTGTTCTTCATATATTTTAGCCTCCAGTCCCCTCATCATCTTTATTGCTCTTTTCTGCACTCTTTCTAGAGTCTGAACATCTTTTTTATATCATGGCGACTAAAATTGGATCCAATAATCCAAGTGTGGTCTTACCAAGACATTATAAAGTGGTACTAATACGTCATGTGATCTTGATTCTATTCCTCTGTTAATGTAGCCCTCAATTGCGTTGGCTTTTTTTGTGGCTGCAGCACACTGCTGGCTCATCCTTAAGTGGTTGTCCACTAGAACTCCAAGATTCCTCTCACCGTTACTACTATTGAGCCTGTGCATTTGGTTTTTCTTGCCTAAATATAGAACCTTACTTTTCTCACCATTGAATTTTATTTTATTAGATAGGACCCAGAGTTCAAGTCTGCCAAGATTGTTTTGTATCTTGAGCCTATCTTCTAGAGTGTTGGCTATTCCCACCAGTTTGAAAATTCCTTCTAAGCCCTCATCTAAACCATTTTAAAAGATATTTAAGAGTACTGGGCCTAAGACAAGTCTTGAGGTACCTTATTGCATGTTTCCATCCATGTAGATGCAGTTCCATTAGGGATTACACATTGAGTGTGGTTGGTCAGCCAGTTACGAATCCATCTGGTGATGATGCTGTCTAACCCAGGGGTCCTCAACCTGTGGGCTGTGGAGGAGATTGCAACTGGGCCATGGAAATGACTGGTGAGTGTGTGTGCTCCGGTTGTGTGAGCAGCAGGCACGCATGCAGGCTGCTTGCAAAAATGGAGATGCGTGTGCGTGCATGTGCTTGCCAGTCATTCATGTGGAACTATCCCCTCTCCCCCCAGTCCACAAAGCCGGAAATGTTGGGGAACTCTGGTCTAATCCTCTATCTTATCAAGTGATCAGTTTTGGTCTACTTTATCAAATGCCTTACTTGAGTCCAAATAAGTTATGTCCACAGCATTTCTCTGGTCTACTAATTTTGTCACATTATCAAAAAATGTAATAAACTTTGTCTGGGATGATCTGTTTTTGACAAACCCATGTTGTCTTCTAGTTATAACTTTGCTTGTCTCTAGGTGTTTGCAGATTTGTTGCTTGAATATTTTTTCCAGAATCTTCCCAGGTATTGATGTCAGACTTATAGATCTGTAGTATCCATTTTTTGTTCCTTTTTTGAAGATTGGCTCCAAAACAAAAGATGATAGTTTGTCTGGAATAAGACATCAAAACTTTGCCTGTTCATCTGTTCCTATTCAAAGAAATCATGCAAGAATTATCATCATAGGAAGTTCTGAAGGAACTCTATAGTTCTACTGCTAAAAATAACACCTAAGTTACAATTTTATTATCAAAGGCAACATGACTTCCCAGTGAAACCATTTATCACAGAATCAACAAACAGTTGGTGGCTTCAAAGCATACATCTTTTTTAAAAAAGACTTTGTACTTCTCAAAACAAAGGCACTACAGGTAAAAAAGAAAAACTCTGCAAGCAGAGGCTTCTTTAGTGGAAGTGAGCAATTGCAAATCACTATCAGAGTTTTTACATTGGCGGTAACTTATTTGGGTTGAGAAGCACTGTCGAGTCTATTTATTACCTGAATGGGAGACCAACAGGAGAGTTTGGGAAGCAAAACATATCCCTGGAAACATCTCTGATCAAGGCAAGGACACAAAAATTGCATCGCTCTGTCAATGTAGTCAACTCTTTAGAATTGAAAGAGTTATTTGCATCAATTTGTAAATGGGGGGGGGCTGAAAAAAAATGTACATGTTGTATTTTTAATTCCTCTGAATATACATATTTTGCATTATATTTTAATGAATTTTCCTTAATACTATGCGTTTTCATGCACCTTTTGCCCACTAATACAACTCTCCCTTAATATCAAACATGTTGTGTCCATTTTTATATTCAAAACTTCCACTAGAAAATTCTGAAAATGTAAGGAAGAAGTACATTAATGTCAAATGTTGCTTTGAAAGTTTTCATAGAAGATAGAACCATAAGTGTCAAATATAAGCTATAATGATGCCACCCACCCCATGATATTATCACTTACATGATATAAATTATACATGTACTTAATTGATCTCATATGCACCATGATGTCAAAACATGGAGAAAACAACATTTTCTTATCATTATTCTTCACAATCTCTGATTTCCATTGAAGCAATCACTGCTATGTTACAAGATGCAGTTCTATATATGTTGCTCAGTCCATAATATTGCTTCAAAAATTGATAGTTAGATAATGTGTGTGTATCAAGTTGTATTTATTATGATAATCTCCTATAGTCACTTATATTTTTGTTTTTACAATCTTAAACATTTATTTCCCTCTTTGGAACTAGTAAACTAAAACGGATGGTTCCATCAATGTGGTTTTGGCTCCAAGTTCCCTTTTGTACATTGCAAATAGAGAAAGGCCTCTTGAGAAAGGGCAATCTTATTTGTCTTCATTAATACCAAAGATGTTTATACCATGTGGGCTAAAGAGAAACTTAATACTTAAAGGGTTTGGTTTGGCTAAGAATATACATCTCATTGGATTATTTAGCTTCAAGTACTTCCCCTTTTATACAGGGCTAAATTGGCTATGTCTAAGAATGCAGGCTGATGAACACACTATTCATCACTATTCATCACACACTATTTAATGAATATTTTAACCTACTGAATTTTCTATGGGAATTTGGCAACTGGTTACTAGAAAAATGAAAGATAACTGTCGGTACAACAATTCTGCTTCTATTTTTCCCTTCATCTCATTTGTGTGTGTGTGTGTGTGCACGCGCGCGCGCCAGGTTACACATCACTCTTACTTTTCCATATCTCCACAGATAAATAATGGCTAGGTGGGCATTCTCATATTAATTCCTGATGGTGGCATTGCTAAAGATAAGCATAAGCACACAAAATTCCCCTTCCTTGAAGAATAGTCCTGTTTAACAGATCAGGAGACACAGCTTGACATTCTAGCATTCAATGCACATTTCAAACATGAAAGATAGCTTACCTGTAGGATAATGAGTCTCCAAAATCAGTTTATTTGGAAAGCTATGAGTCACCAAACCACCATGACTTTAAAAGCATTCTGTTATATATGTATTTCCTTCTTGACCAATTTTCATTCTACATTTCTGTTAAAATACATATGCTCAAAATTGAAAATCTAAGAATTGGCAGGATGCGGCCACTGCTGGGAGCAACAACGGAAAAGAAATATTGCTCTTTTATCTTGTCCGCGACTTTCCAAAGGGACTTGCCTATCCATGATGTAAAGTGGTTTATACAGAAATGTGACTCTTTCTTTCTGGGTACCTATCTAATGGGTATTTAGAGTAGATTAATAGCAGATGATAGCAAATTAGATTCCTCAGATTAAACAATTTTGAGTTGATCTGTTATATGGGCTTCTGTCAAATTATATGTTAATGAAATAATATGCTGACATTTGAATATGAATAAGCAATGTTTATGAAGGATGTTTTCATTTTATCAAAATGGTGCATGTTTTATAGCAGATGCCTTCTTAGAAGAGGTTTACTGTAATGCACTGAGGAAAAAATGTTTCTTCTATATTCCTGATGCAACAATGAACTGTACTAGCGAATATTGCTGTTTCTTTGTTGCATTTACACAGCAAAGTACGGTACTTGGAACATTTCAACACTGGACACTGAAAGGAAGTTCAGGATGGAAGGCAAGGCAAAGAAATTTTTCCATTTCTTCCTACCAACCCCCGTAACCATTTCCTCCAAAACACAAAGGGATTCGTTCGACCACCGAAAGTGTTAGTTTAGATTTTCCTTGCGGCTGAAATATTGCTAAAGCAATGGGGACAGGTTTGATAGCTGGAACTTCAAATATGAAGGTTCATCTATTTTGGTATTTGTTGTCCAGTTTTGCAATTTTGTTTATTTCCTTTATTATATTTTTATTTATCATATCGTATTGTATTGGTATTTTGTTTTTTTTAATTATGAGCCACTCAAAATTAGTCTGGCATTGGGCAGCACTGAAATCAAGTTAAACTGAGTCCAGTAGGAGAAGGGCGGTATAAAAATCTAATAAAATAAAATAATAAATAAACAAATAAATAGATAGACACTTTGCCCACACCTTAACTATGAACATTCATTTTTCATGGAATGTTGGTGCTCTGAGAGGAGGGAGAGTTGGATTAATACATATCTATAAGGGTCAGGAAAATAGAACTCATGTCAATTTTCTTTCTCCAAGATTAAAGAAATCTCTGCCTCCAAAGCATGAATCCATCATTATTCTTTATTTTAAAATGTTGTGAAAACCACTGTGACTTGGTTGCATATTAATTCTACATAAATAGTAACAAGATAATAACACGAAATGCAAAAAGCAGTGCATTCTATTTCAGCTTAGATGTATTAGATTAAAGATTAGGGTTAGGGTTAAGGTTAAAAACTGCTCAGAGCAGTTTAAATAGTAAGGCTGCCTAGTTAATTAAATAAAATGTTAGAACAACCAAAACTGACTAAACTGAGTTATCAGTTTATTACCTTGAAAGCTTGGTATACAGCTCTGCCTTAACAATAATAACCAACAATAATATCCAACAAAAATCCAAGAAGTTCAGGTGACAGTTCAGGTGAAAGGAATGGGTAAAAATAATTTAAGTTTTCTAAAATTTGTTTGGAGATATGCAGATATAAACTACAAGAAACAGAAAGACATAATTAAGAAAAATATTAACTTTTCATATTTTATATAAACTCATGATTTATAAAATCACTTTAGTCCTTAAATCATAGGATAAGTACTGATTTAACTAGTGGTGATTTAACTAGGTGTTGGATTAAATACATCAATACTAGAGCATTATAATCAAATTAAAAATATTTTAACTTCAGTGGCATAATTGAAGGAGACAATTTCATTCTTTGTTATTATTATGCTGTAGAAGGGAAAAGTAAAATTAATTATGAAAAAATAAATATGGAATAATTTTATAAGGATATTCAAAAGGATATTGTGTCCTTTTTATTTTAAAATGCATTGTTGCATAACTCTTGCATATCAATTTCTTTTATCTATTATCTGTAAAAATATAATGCATTATTGATATTATAATATTGATTTTATAGAATCTTCTGCCCAGATGATAAATGCCCAGGATTGAATTTTAGAATATTTCAAGTTTCAAGAAGCGCAGGCAGGTAAAACACACAATTTATTTATTTACTTATTAAATTTATATGCTACCCATCTCTGCAATAAGGAGACTCTGGGTGGTTTACAGATTATAAAAAGATAAATAGAAATGCAGTTAACAATTTAAAACTATGCAAAAAAACAAGAACCAAGAGAAGGACAGCACTGGAATGAGGTCTTCTTATCCTGTCAACCAACTCCAGCAGTGAGCAACCCCTCAGGGCTCTAAGCCAACTTGCAAAACCAAGTTTTAATACATTTCTGAAAGGCCAATAGGGTAGGAACAGTTCTCATCTCTGGTGGTAGAGTATTCCACAGAGGGGGTGCCACAGTGAAAAAGGCCCTTCTCTTTGACCCTGCCCGCCAGAATTGCATAGCACATGGAGTCCATAGCAGGCCTCTTCCACTGGCGTTAGTGAGCCAGGCTAGTCCCATTGGGGTGAGATGGCTCCTCAGATACTTTGGACCATTGCTATATAAGGCTTTAAAGGTAATTATCAACACCTTGAATTGAACCCAGAAGCAAACTGGTCATCAATGCAACTTGCGCCAAACCAATGTTATATGTGCCACCCTAGAGTACCCAGAACTGTATGTATCATTGTATTCTGCCCCAACTTTAGATTCTGAATAGTTTTCAAGGGTAGCCCCATGTAGAACAAGTACATTGACTTTACAAGTCAAGTAAGGGTACAACTGGTACATAACACGAAGTTGTACAAAGGCCCTCCTAGCTACAATTGCCACCTGCTCTTTGAGCAAGTCTAGGAGAACCCCCAGGTTGCATACCGGGTCTGGGATAGTGCTTCCCATAGCCATTCCATATTGCCAGGGTTCAGACAAAGCTTGTTGTCCCCCATCCAGACCCCAACATTGCTTGGATCACTGGAGATGGAGATATAAAGCAATGTATTATCAGTATACTGATGTTATTTCATCCCATGGTATCAGATGATCTAGCCCAACATTTTCATGTTGATGTTAAAAAGGAACAGAGAGAGTATGTGGCATCCCACAAATTCCTGTGGCATCCCACAAAGACGTTTTTGTGGGCTAGACTTCTTGCTCTCTGTCAACACTGATTGGGACCGGCATTGGAGAAAGGAGCTGATCCAGCACAATATTGCACCACCCAGGCTCAAACCCCACAGATGGCCCAAAAGGAAACCATGGTTGATGGTATCAAAAGCCCTCAAGAGGTCAAGGAGAGCAAGGACGGATGCACTATCTCCATCCCACTTTTGCCAGATATCACCCACAAGCATGACCAATACCATTTCTGTTTCATGACCTATCTGGAAATACAACTGAAAGAGGTCCAGAAAATACATTTCATCCAGGATCCTCTGGAGCTGGAATGCAGCTTTTTCCACCACTTTCCTTAGAAAGGGGAGGTGGGAAAATTGTCCAGACAGGTCAAATGATGGGCCAAATGATGGTTTCTTAAGGAGGAGACAAACCAAGACCTCCTTAAATGATGCCAGGAACACCCCTTCCTGCGGTGATGCATTAATCACTGCCTGCATCCATCTGCACTTCACTATCCTGGAGGCTTTCCCATTCAGGTCAGACAAGACCCTATTAAGCAGTTAATTGCATTGACTGCAATGTGACTGTAGAGACTTTTCAGAGTAATGTTATGCAGATGTGTCTCCTTTACCTTTTGAGATATTTCCATGAGATAGTATTTTTATAATTTAATAATTCTATATGGAGCATCTAGTTTTATTTAAAATTAGGTGGCAGTCAAATAATAGATTCATGCATTTAATTGAAGACTTCTGTGCTTTATTGTACACAATAACTCTATTATCAACTATTATTTGCTGCTCTTAGCTACCTTATAAATCAATATGCTGATTTAGATCCAGTCTGGTGTAGTGGTTAAAGTATTAAGCTAGAAACCAGAAGACCATGAGTTGTAGTCTTGTAGACACAAGACCAGGTAAGTGACCTTGGGCCAGTTATTCTCTCAGCCTTAGAAAGTAACAAATGGCAAACTAATTCCAAAATCTTGCCAAGGAAACTGTAGGCACTAGTATGTCAGTGGTCAGCCAGGTTTTCAACAGTATCAGTGATGAGATGGAAAACTCATCAAGCACATTCAAGAAGTCATCTTGATCTATTAGGTAGCCACATCTGACCATTTAACCAGCCCTCCATTTCTGCAGTGGTTTGTAGCAGCCACCAGTTTAAAAGTAACAAGAAAGTGCTCTGATCATGACAGTTTTAGAGAGGACATCCATCAGCAGATTCCCTGTTTTAGTCAAAATATCAAATCTACCATGTCCTGCCAGTCCATGAGACCAAATTGTATTAGGTTCATGTTGCATGCCAACCATGAAATCCTGAGGCAACCTTACCATGTAACTGAAGTTTTTAAGGACAAGATATCCAGGCTAGTTTAATGCCACATCAGTTAAGTTAGGAAGAGACACTGTGGTGCAGTGCTACAAAAGGTACACTAATGATATTCCTACACTACCCCATCCAGTACAGAATCAAATACCCAAGACTGGAAACTATAAAATGAAACTATAATTTCTAACTAGTTACAGACACATGGAATGTTAAGAGGTATTTGTTTTTCTATAAGACTGATAGTTTCAGTGAAGGCCATCGAAACTAACGGAAAGGATTTAATATTTATAATAATATTTAGAATAGCCTTCCCCAATCTGTTGACTTCCAGATATTTATTATTTATTTATTAATCAAATTTATAGAGCTGCCCATCTCACTGAAGATGATTCTGGGAGGCACAACATTAGATAAAACAGATAATATAAAAAGAACATATAAACATCTAGAAAAGTGCAGTAATAAATATCATAAAAACAAAAATACTAACTATAGGCAAAGGGAGAATAAAAATGGTCCCCTTCATTAACATTATCAGGTTGATGGTCTTTTGGAATACCAAAGAGAATGTGTAAATCTAATATTTGGGGAGGGGGGATGTTCCCTTAGGTAGATGCCACACCGGAGAAGGCATGTCTCCTGGGACACATCGATGATGGGTAGGTCCCTAGAATACCTTCTTTTTGAGATCTGATCTTGGTGGGCTGAGATTACCAAAACAGGTTGGCCCCTCTGATAGTCTGGTCACATGCCATGAAGGGCTTTAAAGGTTAAAACCAGCACCTTGAATTGAAACCCAATGCAACCAATGCAGCTCATGGATCAGAGGTGTGACATGCACTGCTCTAGGACTGCACATAACTGCCCATGCCATTGTAGCTTCTAGATACTCTTCAAAGACAGCTGCATGTAGAGCGCATTGAGATAGTCCAAGATGGAGGTGAAAAGAGCATGCCTGACTTTAAGTAGGGCCTTCCAGTCCAGGAATGGGTGCAACTGATATGTTGGTCTACTGTTATATTGGACTACAGTTCCCATATTTTCAATTCAGAAATTTGTTGGCCATTCTAACTATGTATTATGAGAACAGTAATCTAGTACATCTGAAAGATACCAATTGAGAAAGTTTGCATTAGAAAATTGCACTAAGACCCAGAGACCTAGATTGTAATCCCTACTCAGCCATGAAGCTTGCTAAATGGCATTAGGTCACTTTTTCATTATCTGCCTAAACTACTTTATCAGATTATTGTGAGGTCAAAATGTGTATGGGAAGACGTGAGATCCATGTACATCACGCTGGACTCTTGAAGAAAAGATGTGTAATAGGCTTCCATCTACAGGTGTGTGTGTGTGTGTGTGTGTGTGTGTGTGTGTGTGTATTTAGTTCCACATATGACACAAGGAAGGGAGGAACAGAATGTGCTGGTAAGTGTTGCCTTTAATACAAATATTCAGGCATTAAATCTTACTGATAATCTATTAAATATCATAGCTCTTCTCAGTCCATTTACGTATTATTTCTCTCCATTTCCCAGAAAAATTCATATTGTGTATTTATATGAGATTATATATTCAAGTACTCTATAGGCAAAAAGATAATCTATAAAAACAATAGCAGGAATAACAGTACCTCAATGAAATAAAGTGTATGTTTATTTACACCCAACAGTATTTTTTTTTGTTTACTCCCAAATTATATATTTTATCATTGAAAACAAACCCGATTATACGTAATATATACAAATATACTAAAAGCAACTGACAGCATCCTATTTCATCCTCAGGGACAGGCCCAGACGCTATTATGGAGATAGGTTCCCCACTTAGGACCCCTTCGCTCAGAAATTTGAAAGTAGCTTGCATCTGCCAACTAGATACCATATCTAGTGCTTCAGGTGTATTAAAGTGGAAATTATTTTAATGACAAGAGGTGTTTACGGCCAACTGATTCCAAAGGCAGACCCTTGCAACAAGAGGGTTGTGGGAAGAAATGTGGAAAGCTCTCCAATTCAATGAGTTACTAAGAGGAAGGAAAGGTTACAGTTGGTGTGAGCCACTGAAAAAGTCTCTTTCTTGGCATATGTTGCACAGATATAGCTGGTGTGTCATTCATGGGGCTTCTGGGTGTGGATTCGTTTATGGCAGGGGTGCCCAGAAGTTGCCATGTAAACTTCGGTGTAACTACCCCCTTTGTGTGTGTGTGTGTGTGTGTGTGTGTGTGTGTGTGTGTGTGTAAGGACATCTCTCTAAAGCCGCTTTGGATTTTCTGTGAGAAGTTCCCTCGCTTTCTTCCTCTCGGCTGGCCCCTGCAACTCTTTTGTGAATGGGGCCAGTGCAACAGGCGGCCTTTCACCCCGCCCAAGAACCAATGCCAGACAGCCACACTCGGAGAATTGTTTGTTAATAGTCCAATTAGATAATTGCCATCTTTCACTCCTTTCGCTCTACATTTCCCATAAAGGCCTGAATGAGGAGAGCAGCGTGAAGAGGGCTTCTGCCCTGCAAGGTGACAAGAAAGGCTGGAGCATGCTCTGTGCACAAAGCCAGGCGCTTGAATTGAATCATTGTCGTCTAATCAATGGTCTTATTGGATTACTGGCTGTTGCGGTTCTCAAAGATATTGTAGCGGAGACAATGAAATAGCCAGGGGGAAACTTTTCTCTCGCTCGCTCGCTCGCTCGCTCTCGTTCTCCCCGCCCCCTTTAGTAGATCACGCAGTTGAGATCTGCCCCACACTCTCCTCCTCCTCCTCCTCCTCCTCCTCCTCTCTCTCTCTCCTTCTCTCTCTTGGATCCATCTGGATACAAAGCAGGCTTTTTTAGAAGCGGGAGGGAGGAAGGAAGCTCTGGAAATGTGTTCAATTTTTATGAAAGGCGAGCGGAGGGGGGGGGGCACCTACATGTATCAGCATTGAATTAACGAGAAAAGAGTTGTAAGATGGCTGGTAGGCAGTAGAGAGGAGCGTTTAGGAGATCCCTCCAATGTAACACCCTCTTCGGCTTCTTCTCCCCATCTCCAACAGGGAAACAAAACGTTTCCTATTTCTGGGATCTGGAATCCGTACCAAGGCAAGCCTCTTTCTCCCTCCCTCAAATGGTTGACAGGGTTTCCCTTTGGGGGGGTGTGTGTGACTCGGTGGCTGTTTTCGGAGAAGATCTGCCAAGATCCTTTTGGTAAACTGGCAGAGCTTTTTCCAGATCTATTTATAAATAGACCTGTATTTCTGTCTGAGGCGTGTCTGGGATGAACGCATTCGGAAATCGGGAAAGGTGAACGCCAAACTGGAGAAAGTTAATAATGGCTGCTAATGGCTCCTAACAATTCTGGCTGAATCTTGTCAAAAGTTTCCCTCCCCCCCTTTTCTTCCCTCGCCCCCTCTCCCGCTCCTTCAATTGATCCTTCTTCTCGTTCTCCTTCTTCTCCTTCTGGAAATCTCAGCCTTTTTTTGATTGTGTGTTTCCTGAAAGCAAGGCCAATCATTTCAGTTTATTCACTGGCTAAACTCGACTTGATTGGGGACAAGCATACAAACCACCCATTACGAAGTGATATATTATCCAAACAATTTAGTGTATTCATGAGGTAACCTAAATGTGGAGGCTGCAAAATTACCCGTAATCAATTGAAACAGCGAGTGCGCGTCCCTCTGGGTGTCTAACAACTGCATCCCTCTCTGTAATAAGGGAGGCATTAAATCATTTTAGAGTTGCACTGTTGAGTACCTGATCATTGGGGCGCGGGGAAGCTGGACACTCGCACTAGGACGCTGGGATTGAGGAAGCGGCCGATTTCCTGCCTCTCCAGCAGCCGAACCGACTCTCGCCTTCGAGGGATTCGCTTGTTACTCACCGAACTGATCGTACGGCGGGCGATATTCAGCAGATTTCTCTTCTTTTCCTCCTCCCTTCCACCCTCATCCCGCGCCTCACTTAAAAAAACAAAACAAACCTCTACACCATATTGCACTACATGTTTGGGAAACAAGACAAAATGGACGTTAGATGCAATTCAGAGCTCGAAACCAGCCGGCTCTCCAAGAACGGGCATAAAGAAGGCAAGGAAAGCAAAAGCTCCGAAGGAAATATTTCGAATTCTTTTTTGAAGGAACCGCAAGGGACTTTTTCGGCTTCGGGCGTCTCGGAAGAGTGCAGTAAAAATAAATCCAGTTCCGCTGACCCGGATTATTGCAGAAGAATTCTAGTCCGAGGTAGGACCGTCGCTTTACGTTCTGAAATTTTGATTAACGACTTTTTCCCGCCCGCCTGCTTCCTTTCCTTTCGTTTTTACTTTCGGTTTTTGTTTTTTTGATTTTGTTTTTCGTTTTTCTCGTTTCAAAACCAAATGAATTACTGTGGTTTCCTAAAGGCTTCGCTTCATTCTTTTTATCTCTTTCATCCTGTTCTTGATCCGTTTCTCAGGTGTAGGAATATTTTTGCAATTTGGATTGTCAAGGATTGTGAAAGGGTTCCATGTCCGAACCTTACATTTTAGCTGGGGCGGCATGTATACAGATTATGTTTTCTTTTTCTCCAAATTTCTCAAGTATTGAGGGAAGGGAAAGCTAAAATCTACCTTAGTTGTCTTTAGTCTATAGTTTACCTTTGCTTTAAGGGCATGAGAGGTTGCTAAGTCCTATTTTGACCCCATTAGATTCAGCCTACAATTCTTTTGACTACTTGTATTCGAGTAAGACCCATCGGACTCAATACAGTAGAACTTACTTCTCCATAGGAGTTTTCAGTCACAGCCTTTTGCGAAAGATTGCTTCTTTGAAATTTCTCTCCGCCCTCCAAAAAAAAAAAAAAAAGAAAAGAAAAGGGGAAAGGAGAAAGAAACCCACCTCCCGGTGCCTAAGGTAAGCAAAAAGAAAAGAAGAGACGGAGGAAGAAAAATAACCTTTAGAGACTTATTCCGAAATCTACTGGGCGCTTCTCTTATTTTCAGTCTATTACTTTTGTCCCATTCTTTGATTTCCATCAGCAGCAAATTCTTTCTAGTCTGAGCACATAGCGGACCCTCCCCCCCATCCTAAGACAAGTCTTTCCTCCAAGCATTCCTTACCCTTGAACCCATTCCTGCTCAAATCTTTGGCGGTTGCACCTTTTTTTATAGTGACTTTACAATAACAAAATCTGTCAGAAAGTGGTGTGGTGGTGGTGATGTTTGCTGCTATTATTCAGTATTATTATGCAGCTGAATGAATTGTTTATGGTACTGTTTAGTTTCTTGGTTTGGTTTTTTTTATTCTAATCTGGATTATTTATTATCTGCTTTCTGCCTCCTCCAATAAACAAAAGAATAATTTTCCATTACTATTAAAATTCCAAAACTAACAGGTCAGTTTTTCATTTCTGTAAGTACACATCCATGCGTGTATTTAAAAAAGAATTTCATTCTGCTCACATGTGAATGAATGAAAACCAGGCCTGGTAAACAGTTATTTATCCTGGACACCATCACCACCCTCAGCTGAAAAAAGAAATCAAGTTTTAGAAGCCTAGGCTTCCTTCCTCACAGATTTAGGAAGGAAAATTATGGCAAACCCCGGCATGTAATTTGAATCAGATTGTACTTCACTGGCCAGAGGCTAGTGAGATTTGCAGTGTAGTGGTGAGATGAAGGCGGAGCAGAAAATGGGCATCCATGAAGGGCAACTTGATGTTCATCAACATGGAAAAGCAGGCGCTCCAAAGAGTCAGTGGGCTGCAGAAGGTGGACATCACAGCTCTCTTGAGATGGCTCACTTGAGTGCTTTCCCTGTAGGGAAATCAAGGGCAGCTCAAGCAGGTGTGAATATGCAAGGCAGAGACTGCTGAGCATAGGCCTCTGGTGGTGGCTAGGCTGCTTTGAAACCTGTGAGGTTCCTTTGGAGTTCTTTGTGTTAGAGCTCTTCCCTTGGGGTGGAGAATGGCGTGCTTTATAAACCACAATCTGAGAATGTGGTGCTGGGGCTAGCAGGAAATCCTGGAGACTCCTTCAGTCCCTGCCAAGAGTGGCTTCTTGCTCTGTCTAGAGTGGCCTCCCCAGGTAGTTCCTAAAAACTGGATCCATGATCCATCCTTCCTTCTGGATCTAAATGTGCCTCCTTCTCTTTTTGCCAGATGCCAAAGGTTCCATCAGGGAGATTATTCTTCCAAAAGGGCTTGATCTCGACCGGCCGAAGAGGACTCGAACTTCTTTCACAGCTGAACAACTTTATAGGCTTGAGATGGAATTCCAGAGGTGCCAATACGTGGTTGGACGGGAAAGAACTGAGCTGGCCAGGCAGCTCAATCTCTCAGAAACTCAGGTACTAAAGATACAAATGTATCGGTGGCAAAAGAAGGTTTGGGACTGAGGTGCTCTACTCCAGCTCTACTCTTAGGCAGAAGAGTTCTCTTCTCTAGAGATGAGGAGCTTTTCACTTACTGCCAGGCCTGCAGGACTGTAGCTAACACTTGGGTAGCTTCCTACATGGGTGTGGTTGTTGTTGAAGACCAGTCTTCCCTTTTTTTTGCAGTTAACAACTCAAAGATGACCAAGCCCTAGAACTAAACTTAGGGCACAATACAAAATTCCATTCTTTTCATCCTTTTGCAAATTTCCTCCTTTTAAAAAGACAGTTTTTCAATTTGATCGGCATCTAAATATCTGGAGGGAATGGAAGGAATAGAGTGTGAATTGCCTCCTTAAATGCCAGAGGTTAAGAACCCAAGAAATAAATGGGCACAGGGAAGTGAGAAGTTACTGCAAGTATGCAACTTGCTTTTAACTCCACAAATTATTCATAAACTCTAAGCATTTAATCCAAAAAATTAATTAGCATCTAGGATAATGTTTGAGAACTATGAAACAGTTCTTAGGTACAAGAACCTTGGAAGAAACTCACTCCTCACAAACACTCATAGCTCACAATCAGATAGTGCTGAAGTGAGGGCTTCTGGAAGAAAACCTTGGAGAAAAAACTACAGAAGTTGCAAGGAGCTCCCCTCAACAAAATAATGGGGGAAATCCCCAATTATTTCCCCAAATCATAGGGGGGGAAAAGTAAAATTTCAAAAAACAATAATTCACATCAAAATATCACTTAAGAGAATCCGTAGCTTCTGGGAAAAACAGAGTATTTCTTGGAAGTGAGTATTACAGAAATGTTACTTTTATTTTGTTATAGTCAATAAGGCTTTTCCTTCTGTTGCATTTAGCGGTACAGTTTAAAGGCTAGAAAAACACTGCTGCTCCACCAAGTGACTATAGTACTGAATTTATTTGCTATCTCAACACATTGTTAGTGCTTATAGAGATGTTGCTGTTGTGGATTAAGCGATTTTTAGTTCTAAAAATACCGAAAGGTACACTTATTTCTTCAGAAGTAAATTGACTTTAATGGAGTTTCTCCCTAATAAATGTGTGCATATCTAAGTATCACTGTTTACAATAGGACATTGGGCTGTTTGTTCTAATACTGTTGAAATTAAAATAGAGGATATAAGAATGTATTCTGACTGGCATAATGAAAAGAATCCACGCCCCTATAGATCTCTTAGCAGAACTTTGCTGGATTTACCTCTTTTTTTTTTTGTTTCCCTAGTTTTGTAAGTTTGGTCAACAACTACTTACCTTTTAAAAAAAACAAAAGGAAAAAGCAAGGATAGTGCCAGCAACTGCTCATGTTTTTGATTTAATATATAACAATAATTTCTCTTAATTCAAGGAATACATTCTCATGTGAGAATGAATAAAATTGTATTCTGACTAGGTATATCTAGACATGATTTATGAAGATAGAATTTATTTTCAGGTGGAAACACCTGTGTGCAACAAGATTGGGCCTGGTTAACCTTAGATGCAATTCCTCCATGCAATGTTGAGCTGTCGGCTAGATAGGGAAGTGGGAAAATACTCAGAAGATAATAACGGGAAAAAAACTTTGGCACTTCTGCCCCAACACAAAATGAAGTCATCAGAAATTGAGCTCCATTTAAAGGAAACCCATCTCTTTTAAATGGGTATCTGATTATTTTCCTTTCCCTTTTCTGCCATGCTGTGTGTGGGGGGGGGGGGGGGAGGGGGGGGGGGAGAGAGAGAGAATCCAAAACGGCTTAATATATAAATAAATGCATGGATGAGAAGGATAGCAAAAGGCTATTTTTTCATCCACATAAAAATGTTCAGGCATGCCTCCAGAAATTCCCTTCCCATTTCTTAAACCAACTTTGCTAGGTGAAGATTTGTTAAAATCAAATATTAAGCAAGGATTTCACCAACTTCCTTTGGTCTCATAAAGTTACTGCCTCTCTGGATTATGGATTTTGTTTTCCTCACATTGTTTATCGCTTGACTTGTGTTTCCTAAAACTGTCATGAATGAGCGGTCCCATCCATTTTCTGTCAGAGGCACAACAGCAAATACCCGTGTACTCCCAACAAGGTTCAAATTCTTCAGTTTATCCCATTTTTTTGCCATTTGTGGTAGTAATTCTTCTAACTATCCCTTTCTAGTGAAAAATACAACTGTGTTAAATATCAGGGACTTTGTTGCTCCCCCCCCCCCCCCAATACCAGATTAGCTGTTGTAGGCAATGGACAGAATGCCTGCCAGTAAGGCTGACAATGACAATGAGGTAGGGCCGACAGTGACAATGAGATCAGCCCCAAATGGGTCTGCTCTGATTTTGAAAGCCAAGTTTTTTTCCTTTCATTCAGTCCTACAACCTGAAAAATAGGCCTAGGAGGGGAATCTGAAAGGCGGGGCCATTTTCTGCGTGTATGTATATGCATGTGGGCACAGGTGTCTGTGTGCATACCATACAGAGGGAGAGACATTTATTCTCTTCCTGCAAAGGCAAAAAATGCCGTCTGAAAATTGTACTTTGCTAAATAAAGAGTTGCTGGGGAAGATAAAATATAAAAATGCAGGGTGGTGGTGGTTTAATTTTAAGATTTAAATAAAATGCTTTGAGAAAATTGAAAACATTAAGTCAAAACCCGAAATAGGTAGTCAGATTCAAAAAGAGAAACAGATACATTACCAAAAATACTATCTGTTCCTGACGCTTTTAAATGTATTATTTAAAGAAATAGGAGGAAATTTGTTGTACATTTTACCACAAAGGAGAGCACAAAGAACTAGGGAAGGATAAAATATAGGTGTGGCTTTATTATTTCTGCTTGAAACATCCTATTAGAAGGAAGGAAGGAAGGAAGGAAGGAAGGAAGGAAGGAAGGAAGGAAGGAAGGAAGG